>CANSZD010000850.1:0-307500 GCA_947648045.1 Beta corolliflora
TCGGGCGTGTCTGCTTCGATGGGATCGGGCCTTGGGTACATTTCTTCGTTCTTAGCTCCAAATGCGAGTCTTGATTCTTCTTTTGCTCAAGGGGTCTCGGGGAAAGTGTCCTCGGGGCCTTGAAACTCGGCATCGAGCCTCTCCAATCCGATTGTAGCGGTCGAATAATAGTAGAAAATAGGGAAATAATTCCCTAAAACACATGTTGACACGAAAGAGAAAACCAAACTAGATGGAGAAAGTTAGCTCAAAATGGCTCTAGAGCACCATTGACATCCGTTTTAGCTTATAAGTGGAGAAAGCTACATATAAGACCGTAACATCACGAGTCTTGTTTTTATCTTTATTTTGGCGCCACAAAAATTTTCGATGGCCGAATGCAATAGATTTCGCTATACTTGATGGGGCATAGTTGATGCGCAGTAAAGGAGGGTAGGGATTCTAAATTCGATTGTATCCAGGGTTGGTCTCTGCTTGAGACAGGTTTATACGTTGTTCCGTTTTGCTTAGAATTGAATTGAGATCCGCTTTGGTGGGATGGAATGAGCTGAAGAAGGTTACCAAGTAGCGTCCCAGAGAGGAATTTGGTAGCATATTGAATTGGCTAGCTAGTATAGTTTTTCTTGTTGGTTGAACATGCTTAGAAAAGATGATGGACGATTTGTGGAAGTTAAAAAGTTGTCCAGATAAGCTGCAGAATTCATCTAGTGTTGTTTTGAGAGATCTACATGCCTCATTGGAAGCCTTACATAATAGGATACTATCGTCAGCAAACAAAAGACAAGGTATGTTTGCAGTTCTAGGGTGAATTTTAAAACCGATACCAAATCCTCGAATATGGGATTGTAGTGTTAGTTTCCTGATTAAGACTTCCATGCACAGAATGAATAAGTAAGGTGAGAGCGGGTCACCTTGACGGAGATCCCTTGATGGTCAAAACCATGGAGAAGTTTCCCCGTTAACTTTTAATGAATACGAGTTAGTGACACATTCTTTTATCCATTGTATGCAGATTTGAGGGAAGCCAAATGCCTTTAGAACTCCCCACAAGAAATCCCACTCGATTGTGTCATAGGCTTTTTCCATGTCAAGCTTTAAAGCGCACCATCCTGTTTTATTTTGTGATTTTTGGAGCATATTAAGTGATTCTTGAGCTATAAGTAAGTTATCATGAATGGATCTATCTTGCGTGAAAGTATTCTGTAAAGGGCTTACTTCTCATTGGAGAATTGGACGTAGCCGGTTGACAATAATTTTTGAGATTCCTTTGTAAATGGTGTTTATTAAGCTGATCGGACGAAAATGGTCTGGCGATTCTGGGATATCTCTTTTTGGAATGAGTGTAATTAGAGTGTGGTTAAGGGACGGTGGCAATTTGCCATGGTGAAAGAAGCTTTGAATTGCAATAACAATATCAAAGATCGCTTCTTTAATCTCAGTTGGTGTAATTGGTGCTAGTAAAATATCGCAATCAGATTGAGAAAAAAAGGGGTGAGGAAGCTGAGGTCTAAGCTTCTTTGGCTATTGATATTTGTTTGGAATCGGTGCTGGAAAGAGTCGGTCAACTGGTGAGTGAGGTCTTGTTGGGAATCCACCCATTGCCCCAATTCATTCTTTAGTCGGAAGATAGTGGAGAATGTTCGTATTTTCTTCCTTTTGTTATGGAAGAATCAAGAGTTGCGGTCACCTTGGGTTAACCACGTTTTGCGAGTGTTCTTCCCCCAGGCCTTTTGATTGAAAAGAAGTAATTTTTCTCTTTGAAGAAGGAGTCTATTGATGTGTTTAATCCATATAGTATTGAACGGTTGGTGCCATAGTTTATCCTATAGTTCTTTAAGGTTATCATCATTTACTTGTAGTTTGTTTGCCGTGTGCCTATTAGTTTTGACCCAAGTTTTTAGTTCGCTTTCAATGCATATGAGTTTTTGCTGTATGCGATAGAATCGCGATCCAGTGATCTGAGTGTTCCAATTCTTTTTGACAATAGAGTGTGATTCTTTATCTAGGATCCAGAAGTTCCGGGAAGCGAAATGGTGGTGCCTTAATTAAAGGTCCTTGGTTGGTAGAGAAAATGACGGGTGCATGATCGAAGCGAGTGAAGTTCCCATAATTTAATGTCTTTGTGAGCGAAATCGTTAAAGAAACTTTGATTTGAGATGGCCCTGTCAAGACGTTCATAGATGGGATTGGCATTTGCGAGGGCCTTTCCGGAGAAGGCTTTGTGATAACAAGGGATATCAACTCAGGAATGCGTTTGTAAAAGGTATGGGAGTCGTTTTAGTTGATTGTTTTTAAGTGGTGCCCCCACCGAGTTTGTCTTGATGGAGTAGCATTTCATTGAAATCCCCTAGTAGGAGCCAGGGATGTTGAGCATTATGTAAGCAGTTGTTGAGATAAGCCCAAAAAGCATCTTTGTCTATGTTTTGTGCGGGACAATAATTACCAAAGATGGTGTAGATCTTGTTATTTGGTTTATAGAGAATTTCTAATTGAACTAGTCTAGCGTGTGTAACCTGATTTTGTACAGTGATATTGTTATTCCAACATAGAATTTTCATATAATAAACGGATTAATGAGATAGATTCGTTTGATAGGTTTAAAATAAATTTGTCCGTACATAGGCCAAAGATATGGCCTCATTACCTTTCTTCCTCTCCTTGATTCAATTATGAGATGAGAAAATAGGCCTGCCATAGAAAGAAAACGAGTCAGGGGGTGTCTCACCACCCCTGTGCAAAAACGAGTGTCCAACACTCGGTTCGATAAGGCTTCAAGAGCCTAGTCATTTAGGTAAGTATATATTTGCGAGTGGTGGAGCACTCGATTCGGAGAATTTTTTTCCTTGGATCTGTAAAACACGGGGTAAACAGCTTGCTCAATAATCCTGCAACCAAGCAGCACACGGTTAGGGGGTGTTATAACACCCCTGTTCTTAAGCGAGTGTCTAAGCACTTGGTTCCATATGGGATTGTAATCCCGTTCCATAATAGTAGTAAAAAAGCAATGAAGCAGTAAAAGGATTAAACCGATAAAACTCAAGTTTTGAGAAAAAAATTTGCAATGAAGGATATTGTAATGGTCTTCCGAGAGACTAAAAATTGCGCCCACCTTGGATTGGATGGATTCCAAAAAGAAAATTGACACTGTAAAACTTGAACAAGTTGTGAAGGGGTGAAAATCCACCCTGTTCCATAGCGAGTGATAAAGCACTCGGTTCCAATGGGGTACGAAGACCCGATCCATCTCTAAATTGGTAAAAAGAATTTTAACAATCACAAAAAGAGGGAACTCCAAATAAGTGCGGATCATTCTAATAATATGAGACATTAGAGTTTTAACCAACCATTCAATAACTATATTATTAAAGGTTGAAATAGCAATATCTAGAGTGATAGGAAACAGAGAAACATGAAAGGAATTGAATTTGTAATATCTTAAATCCAAAGCATCGTTATAGGATATCATCACAAAATTTTCAATGTACCGCAAGAATGACTTATAAAACTTAGCACATGATAGATATTGAGAAAACCAAATAACAATGTAAGGATTGCTAATTATGATAACCCATACATACATCAACAACATGAGAACAATGCCTAAAATAATATTCGGGATTAAGCACACAAAAGTATAATCAATCTGACAAAGCTTTGGAGATAAGTAATACTTAAGTTCAAGGGAATTGAGATAGTGAGAAAGAGTAACTGAAATCATTATGAAATTCCAAGAAAATTGCTTAAAAGAAGAAGGAATATGAAATGGATCATAAAAATAAATTGAAATCCAATATGATAGAAGAAGAGACGTGGTGAAAAAATCATTGGCAACAAAAATTATCCCATTAAAAGTTCTTGTGTGAGAATTATAGTTCAGCACAAAGCAATCAATAATTCTCATACAGAGAAGCCAAAAATCAAAATAATACAATTTAGGTGAGAGAAGTTGAAAAATGTTAATTGACAATGTAATCAACTCATACCAACACCACATACGTGCCATAGAAAGAAGAACTTGAGCATAATGGTTGGACCAGATCATCCAGAGGGGACGACTTAGGAAAAGGCCCTCTCTAATACTTAATAGAGAGTGATGAGAAATTGAAATACAATCATGAATAATCAGATTTAAATAACTAGGAATAGTGGATAGAAAGATATTAGAAACATTGAAAGAAAAGGAAAACAATTCTACCCTAAACCAAATAAGATCCAGGAAAATACGCAAATGAGCACCACAATGACTAGACCATAACCAAAGAGCGATGAACAGAAGTAGGCATATTTGACCCATTGAAAGAGTATGACAAAAGTTTGAGATCCAACCATTCATATGTAGAAAAAAAGCGATTGAAAATCTGGGCACAACTGAGATATATAAAACTAGAGTGATATTATACCAAATAAGAGAAAGGAGTTCAGATCTAATGCCGGAAAAGACAGTGAACAAGAATCGCAACCCAATAAAAACCAAGAAGGAGAATAGAAGACTTACCTGGGAGGAGCCATGGAGATGGTTGAAGGTACGGTGAGAGCAGCGCGCACTACAGGTGGCGGGTGTGGTGGTGGTGTTTGAGACACCCCCGTGGACTGTCATAAGTGTCTCCTTCGGGTACACCGGAGCGAGGACGACGCTGCAGTGAGTCAGTTGAGGCGGCGTGGTGTTGTTGGTAGAGCTGGGCCTGGCCCTGTTAACGGCGAGACGAGATCGATTTACACTGTTGTGAGTCGGTTGAGTCGGCACGGTACTGTTGGTGACGTTGGGCGCGGTGTTGTTGGTCGTTGAGCCACCCTCACGAACTGTGGGGCTGGGATCTTTCAGGATCGAGTGGTGATTGTAGAGGATGACGGTGGACGCGGTGGTGTTGTTGTTCGTCAGCGGAGGCGATTTAGAGGATAGGAAGAGAGATGAAACAAAATCGCTCAAGATCTAGAGGGCAAATAGTAGATTTTCGGTGGATTTGGGATGAAATAGGCTTGAGAAAGGGTGATTCAGGCTGGAAAGAATTACATAAGAAGGTCTTAGATTGTGATTCATGGAAGTTCTTTGGGTTCATTAAAAAATTTCTTTGTGTTTTTTCTTTTTTCTTTTTCGTTTTCTCTCTCTAGAAACCCCTAGCATCTTTTGGGATTTTCTCTCACTACAACTACTATGCAAATGCAAGCATTACTAATTAACACTTCTTGTAGTATATATGTAATGTGTGCCTAACTAATGCAGATAACATGTAAAACACTAATTTCTAACGCCCATTCATATTTATAACCTGATCATTCCACATCATATTCAGTAATAGCAGAGCCAAAGTATTGTTCTCTTATCAACATCAGCCCAGAATAATGATTTCAAAACTTTTTAACCCTTTTTTACCCATATAATAGCAAACATAAATGTATACAACAAAATATGCATATAATTACTCCTCCCCCACACTTAAGCCTCACATTGTCCTAATGTAAGCCAAGTATAAGTATCTTCTATCTAGTTGGCTACTTGTAGGGTGAGAGCTTGGTGGCCCGTGGAAGTTGTAGAGGGGAAAGCGTTATGCCTTGCAATCAAGTTGGCTCAAAGTCATGAGTTACAAAATGTTATATTTGAAACTGATTATCTTACTATTGCTAATAGGTTGTCCAGTGGTGCTATCTTTTTTTTTGATTTAGATGCTGTGTTAGAAGATGCTTTATTTTTTAGCATGGAGTTTGTATATGTTAAGTGGTCTCATGTGCTACGGGATGGTAATTGTGTTGCCCATCACCTAGCTAGAATTACCCCATTTGGTGTCGAACAACGGTGGGAGTCTCATTGTCCTGCGGAGGTGTCTCCTTATGTTCTTATGGACATTCTGTCCATTGATAAATATAATGCACTGACTATTTTCCTTTCAAAAAAAAAAATGTAAGCCAAGTATAAGAAATGATCTTAGATAATGGATTATTTGCCATATTTTTTATTCACTACCAAATTTAATTTTATTACCTAATAACCACAACTATAAAGCATAAATCGGCACCTATTGCTACTTTTATTGATGGCCTAACTCATCGTCGTAGGAATCACGATTGCACTTACCATGTGCAACAAGCCCTTTAAACCCCTAGGCTACCCTAGTGGGACGAGTATGGTCTCATGAGGATTTTCAGTTGGCAACCCACAAAGCCTTATTAACAAATATTCATTGAAAACACATCAAAATAAAATTATTGGAGGACTAGGTAGAAGATACTTATCTTGTTACGTGTGCCAAGTCTTTTCTGTTTATGTTCTTCCATGGTTTCAGCAATGTAGCTATTGCCTTAAACATTTCCACATCTCCTCGTTCACCCTTTCATCTAATAAAATCTCCAAATTTTCTGGTCCAAGCTGCGCAAGACAATAAGCAACATAATTATTAGCACCGACTCCATATCGGAACCTTGCTCTTCAAATACATTCAATTAAACTTTATCTCCATTGATCTCAAGAGTGACACAATTTAAAAATCTCTCCTTATTTTCTCCAAGATATACTAGCTAGGAAGATAAAGCATAATTTAAGTCTAACTCATATTAACCACTATTGTAGATTTTCTAGAAATGACACAAGCACATACCATGCAAAAATTATGCGACAACATGCTATATACTTATGTCAACTATCAATTATTAGACTAAGTTCAAAAAGAATTCATAGCTTGCAAAAAATTTGGCCAAAAAACAAGCAATGTACTTATTATAACCCATCTAACACATAGGAAAAACCTTTCTCTAAGTAGATAAGCATTACCACATATAAAATAATATCAAACCTCACATATAAGGTCTCGGCATTCGGAATTCATAATACTAACAGATGATACACAATGAAGGTAAGATGAGTTAAAAGCATGAAAATAGTGGGGAAAAATGCACCCACTACCAATATTAAGTAGTGTAGTAGTTGAAGATCACAAGATATCAAATAACGTCTGCATATAGGGAGAAGTGCAATGGATTAGATAATGAATGCATCACTAGTAAGTAGATGGCACAATTATAATGAAAATCTAAGAACAACTGTATTTTTTTTTTCAGAGTTTCAAAATCTCAGTGAAGGTTGTACCTACATTACCTTACTTGTAATAGTGACACAATATATCATTCATGAAACTTTTACGTAGAAAGTGAGTGCAAACAAAATCAAGAGTCAATCGATTAGGACACCTATGCAAACATCAATTTGGACAACACTACCTTTCTTTGCTTCTAATTATCCCACCGCTACCTACATTATAGGACTAGAAACAAAAAATAATTCATGGCTACTCAATCACTTGGTCGTCACTCCCAATACAATCGAGCAAGTAAGGCGCAAATCAAAACGGTGATATGCTAGTTTTGCTCTAATCTGGCTCAAGGACCCCCTTTTTTTAAAAAAAAATATTAAGTTTTTATCAACGAAATATTTAGGCATCTAATTAAGTAGTCTTTAAGTGAAAAACAGAGTATTTCATATTTTCTGTAAACACATGGAGGTTCTTACTTCTTATAAAGTTGACAATTGTTATTAAGCGAATTTTAAGAGTTAAGACTATTGTCTACTTCTAACTTCCAACTCATTAGAACTTCACGTAAGGAGAAGATTAGCCTAAACACATGGAACAATGAAATAATCGAACATGTATGTCATTGACAAATCCAGGTGAGTTGGTAACTTGCCTCTAATATCTTTATCAACAAGTTGACTAAAACTAAGTTATATATACATCAAGTAGACTAGATAATCATGACAATGAGCAACATAACGTCTTCGAGGTTTAAAATTAAATTTGCGCACCAAAAGAAAAACTTCCGATTCACACAAGCCTTATCTACATAATGGAAACTAACCGACAATAGCGAGATAAGTAGAACTCTGGGTGAACGAACATACCTACTAGCCGATTGACTATAGCGAGGAAGACAAGAAATTTTACCAAGCGAGAACACATATTTGTCATATAATAAGTGCTAAAACACTAGAACTTAGCACTATCTCTTAGATACAACTATAAATGAAGTTGTATTGTGCATAGCTCTTCGAAAACAAAAATAAATAAAAACTAAAATCAGCTATACAAAAAAATACAAATAATACCAAGTTAAACTTTAACATGTTAGGAACTAGAAATAGTAAGCACAAGAAAAAAATACCAAAATTTGATACGTGTTGTTTACCGTATAAAATAAAAAATTATTCTTAGACCTCAAAAATATTAACAAGTAGAAAAGGGTAAGAAAGGGTCGATCCCATGGAGAGACTACTAAATTCCTAAACTCAAAGTTTAACTAAAAATAATATTAATCACATAATAAGTTAGACTACACAATTATATACACTATTTACATAGATTGGGGAGTTGAAGATAATACTAACTAATAGAACTAAGTAAATGCGAAACTAATCTACTATTTACATGTGATGACAAGCAAAACTAATTAGGTTTATAATTACTTAGACAAATTTAGACTCTTAAACATGATAATAGAATACTTGGGATAACTTCACAATTAATATGATAGATTAAGCGTAGAGAGCGAGATAGCAAAATCTCCCTATCCTTCCTTACTTTTAACCAATATTAAACTAGGCCAATATTGATTCTAAACTATCATAATAATTGCGAGATATGATCGCAACCTACAACAATTAAAAAGTAGAAGCATTGAGCACTAGAAGGGCATCATTAATCCTAGCCTAATTAAACCCATAGAAGTTCAAGTTGACCGATTTACTTATACTTTAGATTAAGTTAGAACCTTGTTCGCGTGGGGCCCTTCAAATAACCTAATTGCTACTTGGTATTATATGATTTGAACTAGGCCTAAACCATATAATTAGCGGAAAATTCAATCAAATACGCAATATGATAGCAAATCATGTAAAATAATCGAATCACATTAAGAGCAAGTATAATTTAAATACCAAATAATCATGAAGTCATCTAAACTATAAACTATAAAAATATGACAATCATCCAAATTAATCTAAGATACAATTAAATAAGTTTTGAACATGGAATATGAGAAACAAAGAGAAGAATAGATAAAAAGACTCATTCGATGTGAGTAGCCACTCCGAATTGTTAATTGATTGGGCAAGTCATACATCCGACTCCTATCTTCGATCTCGCCTCCATGTCCCTTCTAACTTTTAGGGTTTTGCTTCTCTCCTTTTCCGGAATATCGGTGATGGATTTATATCCATCTGATGTAGAAAACGTAACCATAGGAGGATAGAATTTCCCAAGTGTATATCTGATAAACTTCAACTCCGAATTTGTAGTGCTAAAGCGATCATATCTTTTGGGAAGGACTTTGTTAGCACCTCGATTCTTGATAAAAAAAATAAATGTTGATTGAAGAGTCCTACTTCTCTTCTCTCTTTATTTTTTTTCTTGTGCTTCTTTGGAGAAGGAGATTGAAGAAGACTATGAGCCTTTGTTGTTTGAAGATGTGGCGAGAAATATTGAGTTGGGCCTACGTGCCTTAGCTTGTTGTTTTTGTGTTGGTTCACTTACTCCCCTTGATTAGGTGAGATTGGGTTTCACTTGATTAAACACCTATGACAAAATAACATGATAATTAAGTTAGATTAATAATAGAAATGTGTAGCTAACAAAAATAATCTAACTTATATTAAAACTTATAAAATCATAAAGTATACGACAAAGATAAACTATAAAGCTAATATTAGGGACTAAATATATAGCTAATAACACACTTATCAATGAAGAATTATATCATAGGTACTAACTATGAATGTTGGAAGATTGCAAAAGGATGGTTCCTTGATCATTGAGGTGACAGATGATAAAGGGAAAAAATCTACCAAAAAGGAGAGTGATTACTCCTCAATCGACTTCAAGATAATGGAGAAAAATGCCAAGGCATTGTCTCTCGTACAACAAGGCATTGTTGATTGTGAGGTAAACCGAATCTTGGCATGCTCGACCGCCAAAGAGATTTGGGATACCTTAGAATTAGCATATGAAGGAACAAGCGAGGCAAGACGTTCCAAGATTTATTTACTAATGACAAAATATGAATCTTTTATTATGTCTAAAGAAGATAATATACATGATATGTTTACTCGCTTTATGACTATTATTAGTGAATTGAAATCACTTGGAAAAGTTCTACCCACGAGGATCCGGTTAGAAAATTGTTGAGAAGTCTTTTAGGAAAATGGTTACCAATGGTAACAACAATACAAGAGGCCAAGGATTTGTTGACTCTATCCTTAGAACAATTGATTGGATCACTCATGACCCATGAAATGTTGGTTGACTCTAAGGAAGAAACCACTTACTAAGACCGAGAAGTATTGACCGAAGGTAGATGAGTCGATGAGGAAGATGAAATAAGCCTCATTGCAAAACGATTTGAAAAGTACCTAAGTACTCAGTCCAAAAGAAACTTTTCAAGAGGTAAAAAAATCTTTTAACTCTTCTAAGAAAGTTACTACTAACTCTGAATGTTTCAAATGTGGTGATCCTAGTCACAGGATTAGGGAATTCCCTGACTGGAAGAAGGAAAAATCAAAGTTAGGATATTATGGAGAGAAGAAGGTGTTCAAAAAGGCTATGCTAGCTACGTTGTGGGGTGACTTTGATCCAGAAGATGAAGAGGAGTCGAAGAAAGTGAACTTGGTTTTAAGCTTGCATTTATAGGAGGAGAAGTGAACCAGTCCAAGATTAGTTTTTAACTAGCAGATTGTTCTGTGTCTAATGGCTGGTAGTAGTGGTTCTTTTGATGATTCAAAGGTAAGCTTTGATAAAGTCAAGGATGACATGTATTTCTTTGAAAGGGATGAACTGCTTGATTTTTTGGAAACTGCCATTGATCAATACATGGAAGTTGGAGCCGCTTATAGAGAGTCTAAAAGGCAGGTTAAATTATTGCAAAAATATCTTATCACAAGTGAAAAGAGAAATAATGAGTTAGAATAAATATGTACTGAATTGAAAGAAAATTCTTTAAAAATGGAAGTTAAACTAGAAAGTATTGAAATTGAACTTGAGTTGATAAAATATGAAAATCTTGAAGAAAATGAGAACCATGTTGATGTTGAAAACAGATGCTTTATCAACTTAAGTAACTCTAAAACTTGTGATATTGATTTTGATTCAAGTAAAGAGATTGCAAATACATTGTCCAGATCTGATTTGCTAACTTATTTTAGAATTCTTGTGGATGATAACAAAGATCTATATAGAGAATTTGTTACACTTAAAGCCTCTACTACAACTAGTTCCCCTAGTGTGCCTCCTGTTAATATCGATGAGATTCACAATGAATACTAAGGTATATTATGTGATCTTCACTCAGATTTGCATCTTTTAAAATCAAAAGACAGTGAGAACACTAGGAGAACTGATATAGACTTAATTTCAAGCCTTCAAGATGAATTAAACAAAGTCAAGTTGGACTTAGCTATTTCTATTGAGCACAACTTGATTTAATTGAAGAAGCTTGAAACTAAGGAAGGGGATTTGTCAAATTGTATAAGGAATTTGAGCAGTTGCTTGATGCTCGAGTACCTTGAACCACCTCACATCTCGAACCGGAAACCCTCAAAGGTTTGGTTTAGGGTACTCATGTGAGTCTTTATCACAAAGGACATGTTTAGAAAGAGACAATACTTGGATAACAGAATTCAAGAAGGGTAAGTATATTACTACTCAAGACATACATGTGTGCAACTACTGTGGTAAAAAAACTTCACAAAATAGAAAATTGTTGGACCAAGAATAAACATGATAAAAAAAAATAGAGCACATGTGAAGAAACTTTGGGTTCCTAGGACCAGATTGTCATCTAGTCCTACCGCCAAGAAAGGAGGAAGAAATGAGCCCATTCTCAAGAAAAAGGGATTCAAGCAAGTATGGGTTCCAAAAACCCAACTGCCATCTGGTTCAACAACCAGAAATGTTTGAAAAATGACTATGTTGCTAAGAATAAGGGACCCAAGCAAGTTTGGGTTCCTAAGCTTAAATATTAATTGCATTTTTAGGCTATGTTGAAAGGAAGAAATTTCTGGTATTTGGACGGTTGTTGCTCAAGACACATTTTGGGGATAAAAATCAATTTCTTTAATAACTGACCTTTGAAGGAGTGGGAGTGTGACCTTTGTAGATAATAGCAAGGGACTTGTCAAAGGAATATGTAAGGTAGGTAAGTCACTCTCCCAAGCAATTGATAATGTTTATTATGTTGATGGGTTAAAGCATAATCCTTTGAGTATTTCACCACCGTGTGACAAAGGAAATCAGGTTGAGTTCAAATCAAAATCTTTGTCTTATAGTGAACGTTGACACAATGGAACTGTTTTGTCAGGGAAATAGACACAATAATGTTTATATAACATATTTGAGCCAAATTCCTAAGCATAATGCAACTTGTCTTAGTGTTATTGAGGATGATCAGTGGCTTTGGCATAAGAGACTTGGACATGTAAGTTTATCATTGATGAATAAATTGAGGTCTCAAGACTTGGTCATTGGCTTGCCAAATATCAAGTTTGAAGCGGACCAAATCCGTGATGGATGTGCTAAGTGTAAGCATGTCGAGTCTTCCTTTAAGCCGAAGAATGTGGTAAGTACTTCTAGACCCTTTAACCGATCCACATCGACTTGTGTGGACCTATGCATGCACAAAGCGAAGTGGTCACTATTATGTATTTGTTATAGTTGATGATTATTCTCGTTTCACTTGGACTATTTTTCTGAATTTTAAGAATGAAACTTTTGACAAATTTGAAGCTTTGGTGAAACAGGTCCGAGAATAAGATTAATCTTCAACTAGCAACAACACGATCCGATCATGGGTCGAATTTGATAATGCTAGCTTCATAGACTATTGCGGGGATCATGGAGTGTCTCATAATTTTTCAACTCCCAAAACTCCTACAAGAACATTGGAAAAAATGGCAAGGACTATGTTACCGAAAGTGGTATGCCAAGAAAATTCGGGTTAAAGTTGTGAGTACGGCGTGTTACATACTCAACGAGTTATGTTAAGACCACTTCTTGAAGAAGACACCTTATGAACTCCTCGGAGGAAGGAAACCAAACATTGTGGCCTTGTTTGGTAAAGAGAGGTTTGGGTCAAAATTAGAGGTTTGAGCTCATATTAGAGGATTTGACTAGTCAATCCTTCAATTTGAGTGTTTGGTTAAAAGAGGTTTCAATTAGCTTAAAATTTAGGGGAGGAGCTTTTTGACATTAGAGGTTTGGAAATGAGTGGACCAATTACATTTATGTCCTAAAGTTCTTAAAAACTACATTAATAAATAATAAAAAGTACAACAATAGATTATGCACATGTCCTTATTAGTCATTTTACACAATAATGTTGCAATCAACTATCAGCTACTTATCAAACATCTTTATACAAACAGCTAATACAATCAGCTAGTCAAATCAGCTAATACAATCAGCTAACAACAATCAGCTAACAGTTAACAGCTATCCACTAATTGCCAAACAGGGCTTGTGCATTTGAAAATCTTTGGGTGCAAATGTTATGTGCACAATAATGGAAAGGATAATCTTGATAAATTTGATCCTAGAAGTGATGAAGCTATATTTATTGGGTACTCCACTCATAGTAAAGCATATAACGTCTTCAACAAGAGGACTTTATGTGTTGAAGAAAGTATCCATGTACTTTTTAATGAAACTAACATGTTTGATAAGAATGTGCGGGTAGATGATGAAAGAATTCGAGATTGGCATGATGAATTTCACTTTGGAGGGAATGCTTGAAAATGCTTAGAGACAAGAGGGGAATCGAGCCAAATTAAAATCCTCCTCTTCGATGAGGCTCAACATGTGCAAGTAGTTGAAAATGAAAATCAGGGAAGTAATATGCCCCTAAATAACTCATCCACTAGTCAGCAAGCTAAAGATGCCTGCTTCTCCCAGAAATGAGTCCATAAACTCAGGGGGGACCATTACTGAAAGTGGTTCAAATGAAGAAAGAGATTTAGCACAAAATAAGTTTGACTTTAACACATCTTTCAAGTACAAATCATCCCACCCCACTTATTTGATAATTAGTGACATCTCCAAGGGTGTTCAAATAAGGAAATCTTTACAAAACTTTTGTGCTTTTTACACTTTTTTGTCTGATATTGAACCTCCCGACTATAAAGTTGCATTGACCGATCCCTGATTGGGTTCTAGCTATGCGGGATGAATTAAATCGGTTTGAGAGGAATCAAGTTTGGCAATGTAACGCCCGAAAATGCATAACCTTAATTGGCGGCGGAATCATAACTTAAGCACGTGGGTTATGGACCCACAAAAAAAACAATAGCCTAAAATGGTAAATCAAGCGTACAATTGCTCATCATAAGATAATACTTTTTATCTATCATACATAATATCTTAAACCTCCTAAAATCATACATAGTCTCCTCAACACATCTCATTATAATAGCCATACTGCAACTGTTCTTCGACACCTAAAACATAAAACAAAACGTCATGAGCTCAGTAACATACTACCCTAACATCGTAAAATCATTTCAACTCATTTTGTTAGAAAACAGGGAGGAGAGAAATAGTAAAACCATTTCATAAACATAACCATTAAATCATAATCATAAAACAATATCATCATTCTTTATCGTGCTCATAATCATATATCTTTTACTTTGGTAACTTGGCTAGTACAACAGAAGGGAAATCTCCCCAAAAACATACGTAAAAGGCGGCCACAATATAGGTGACACTTTCGATGCCCACATTTTTAACAGAAGGGCGGTCACAACATAGGTGACACTTGCGGTGCCCACAGAAAGGCGGTCACGACAAAGGTGATACTTTCGGTGCCAACGGGATAATGCCAAGAACCATCTTTCACTTAACTTTATCATGTTTCATTTCTTTTACGTATCATAATTACATTACATAATCGTAATCGTAATCATAAAACATAATCTTAATCACAATGTAACTATAGTTACGTTACATCATCGTAATCATAATCATGAAACGTAATTGTAATCATTAATTTTTTTTTCGTAACATCAAAGTCGTCATATTTCATAGCATCAAATCATTTAATAAACATCATTTACATAGACAAATATTTCATATCCCGCATACCATAAATAACATAGCATAAACATCTTATAAAGCATCATAAAACATAGTTGGAAGGCGAGTGCGGGTGTTAGCAGTAGACGTTACCTGAAATCCTGCTTAGCAACTTTGGTAGCCAGGGGAGGCTTGTAATATCCTTTATCTATTAATCTAATTAAGAATTAAGTAACGAAGTTCATTACTATTTAATCAGACTTGGACTTTTCTAAAATTTTCTTTCTTTGGGCGTCATAGTACTTATGTCATTACTCGTATAGGGTCTTTCTAAACATAATAGACATACTTAGTCGAGAATGATAAACGTAGTCCTGACTTATGAACCGTGTTATTATTCTTAACATCTTTTAAACATAAAAGCTTCATTGAGGTGGTAATAATAATAATTAATCTTGATTTATAGTTTATGTTCAATGACTTGTAGACATGGTTTCCAAATTCTAATTATTTCACTTTCTATACCTTGACTTAAGCGCATATTTGCTAAGTTATCAACCTTTAATAAAATTTACAACGTTGCTACTACTTATTATTACTCGTCTAATAATATTATAAACTTATACATGACTAATAATAAACTGAAGTCATTATAATCATAATCCCTTATCTTGTTACTAAATGAACATGTTTTAAGTAAACTTATATTCTAACTTCAATTCGATTCAAACTTTTAAACTAATGAGTGGAAGCTATCAAATTACTTGCTTAAACATAAGCTTAGCATGATTAATACTAAATTAGATGGATTGTTATCATTAATCTAATGTTCTAGAACATTATCATTAAAATACTACAACAGTTGTCTTTTAACTTGTGAACTAATATAAACTCATTTATACAAACTTAAGTGTTTCTAATGTTCAATCACAAATTTCAGATTACTAGAATTTATTTAACATAACATAATTAGTTTAATTCTTTGCACTAGATTAGTCCAACTAGTTAAAGCAACAAACCTAAATTAGGTGATTAGCTAAGCAAATCAGATTTAAGCCCAACGATATGTTTAATTAACAAATTTAACTAGGATGGTTTGATGGAAAAACCAAATCAGTTTTTAGGCCCAACAATGTGATTAATGAACAATGGGTATATGGGCTTCAATTGCTAAACTTAAAAGTCGGAATTTAGAGGGAAAAGGCAGAATCTTCGGAATCGTTTTTTCGGCAATTCACTGCCAAGAACAAGATCTCAGGATCCGTTACTAATCTGTAATCTCTAAAGGTTCGTGCCAAGGAGAAGTTTGTATCATTTTAGTAGACGGGGCTTGGAAGGCTAATAAAGGCAAACCTCCTAGGGCTGGTATAGGTTGGCAGGCCACAATTAATGGCCATCTAGTCTTTGAAGGAAATGATAGAAGACTGGTTTCTACTTCCCTTCAAGCTGAAGCTCAAGCGCTCTTACGTGGATTAATTGAAGCAGAGCAGCAGAACTGTCGTTGCGTTAAAATTCTTACGGACTCAAGCGAGCTGGTTAGAGCGTGTAAGAATAATAAAGCCCCCTTCGATATTTCTAGTATAGTCCAGGATATTGAAATAATGTGTGGTAAGTTTCTTTTTTATGAGATTCGCAAAGTTGATAGAAGGGAGGTCCATCCCGCCCATGCCCTAGCTATTAAAGCAAGGAAGGGAGGAGGGCTTCTCTAATTTGTTGGTTTCTTTGTTTGTACTTGTTGTAAAAAAAAAAAAAAAAAAGAATTTAGAGGGAAGTGAGAGGTGTTATACCTCTGCTCACATGGAACAGGGACGCATAAAGGCAACAAGGGAGGTTTGAAGCTCCGGCGAATGGCGATGGCAGCGACGTGGAGGTAGTAGCGCACGGTGGCAGAAGGCGGCGTTCGTCGGCAACACCGGTGCACCAGCGAAGCAGGTAGGAGCAGCAGCAAAGGAGACGAACAAGAGCGGGGCATGGGAGGAGAAAAGCTGAGCGTTGCGTCGCAGCGTCGGGGTTGTAGGGTGTCGGCGAGTTGCTGGTGTTTGTAGGTGAGGTGCTGCACCAATTTTGGTGCGCATGTGCGGTGGTGGTGCGGTGGTGCCGAGAAGAGAGGATGAGAGATTTATGATTTTCTTATTGTGGTTTGACTGCCCAGTGCATTGGGTTTTTATAGATGGTTTCAAGGGAATAAAATGGAGGTGGTGTGGGTGATGAGTGGCGGTTCCTCTTCATAGGGGGCTAAGGTAGGGGACAAAGAGGAGAGAGGGAAGAATATGGCGGTGGGGATGTCGGGGCTTGCCGTGTGGGATTGAAGGAGTTGAGTATATCAGCTTTCTTTCTTCCTCTTTTTTTTTTTTTTTTTTTATGTACATTTTATTTTATTTCTTTGTAATTTTTTAAACCCATTTCATTACTAATTATGGTAATTCATTAAGTTTTAGTTTTCTTTAACAACACAAAATTCGTAATATGATTATTTAGCTATTAATTATTACAAAATAAAATTTTATCCCCTAATCGTAATTATCATTTTATTAAACAAGTTTAAATTTTCGGGATATTACATCACGTTGAACCTAGAGCCAAAGACAGATCAGTCATTGGAACTAAACGGGTTTTCAGAAACAAGTTGGATGACTCAGGAATTATAGTCGGAAATTAAGCCAGACTATTGGTCCAAGGGTTCAATCAATGAGAAGGAATTGATTATGAAGAAACCTTTGACACCAGTAGCCAGACTTGAAGCAATTAGAATCTTGATTGATTTTGCTGCTCATTGTAATATGAAACTATTTCAAATGGATGTTAAGACGACCTTTCTTAATGGCTATTTGAAGTAGGATGTGTATGTGGAGCAGGCTCTTAGTTTTGAGAACATTGAATTTCCAAATCATGTACACAAATTGAATAAAGCTCTCTATGGCTTGAAACAAGCACCCATAAATTGGTATGAGAGACTTTCTAGTTTTCTCATTAGCAATGGGTACAAGAGAGGTTCATTTGACAAAACATTGTTCTTGAAAACCACGAGATCAGATTTGTTAGTGGTCCAAGTATATGTTGAAGATATATTGTTTGGTGCTACTAACTCTGTTTTGTGTGAGGAGTTTGCGGATCTTATGAAGAGCGAATTTGAGATGAGTATGATGGGAGAAATTGGTTATTCTTATGGTTGCAATCAAACAAGGTGATGATGGAATTATGATCCATCAGTAGAAGTACCTCAAGGAGCTGATCAAGAGGTATGATCTGCAAGATAGCAAATCCTATGACACACACATTCCTACTTTAGCCAAGCTGAGTCTAGATGAGAAAGGAAAGGATGTAGAGGGTAATCTGTTCAAAGGAATGATTAGTTCATTGTTGTATTTAACAGCCAGCAGACCAGATATAGTGTTCTATGTAGTGTTGTTTGCTAGATTTCAAAGCAATCCTAAAGAATCATATCTCAAGGCAGTGAAGAGAATTTTCTGATATCTCAATGGGACAAATGACTTGTGCCTATGGTATCCAAAAGGTGAGAGTATTTGCTTGATTGGTTACACTAATGATGATTTTGCTGATTTTATTGTGGACAAAAAGAGCACATCTGGCATGGCTCCTTTCTTAGGCCCTTGTTTGATTTCATGGGAGTCAAAGAAATAAAATTATGTTGCATCGTCTACAGCTGAGTCTGAATATATTGTTGCTGCACTATGCTCTGCACAAACGTTGTGGATAAAAATTCAAATGAAGGATTTTGGAATTGAGATTGCCAGTGTTCCCATTCTTTGTGATAACACAAGTGCCATTATCATCTCAAAAAATCATGTTCAACATTCAAGGACCAACATATTAAGATACGACATCACTTTCTCAGAGATAATGCGGAGAAAGGTAATGTTGAATTGGAATTTTGCAAATCAGAGGATCAATTGACTGACATTTTACAAAACCCTTGTCTAGGGAAGTGTTTGTCAGACTTCGTATTCTCTTAGGGTTAGTCAAGATTAGATGAGTAACTGTCTAAATTTTCATCTTTCCCTTATGATTAGAAAACTGATCATGTATTGGGTATATAACTGTGTGATTATCTAGCATCACAAATTGTATGTTAAGGACTCACAAAGTTCGTATTAGATGTTGTTCTAATTGTTGATGTTCTAAGTTGCCAAGTGTTAATGCCCTAATTGATATTTTTGCGCAGACCAGTTCTTTGAGACGGCTATTTTTCAAAATTTGAAATTTTCGACAATATTTTATTGCTGGAAAATATCTCATAGCGCGACAGATCAATAATGTGATTTAACAGTTGTAGACTTAATTATGGCAACTAAAAAGAGATGGTTCTCTACTTGCCATGATGACGGTTATTCACTTCCATCTTCCATAATCTTAAATTGCCTTATTAATTTGTAACGGTTACAATGTGGTTTTGTATTGTCTTAGAAGATTTCCTGATCATTTTGTTTTCTTCAATGATAAAAGCCTCGAAACTTTCTCTCTTCTCTTTTATTCATTTCGGTTTTTCTTCTTCCGTAAGTCTCTCTCTAACTCTCATACTCCTTGTGCTCTTGATAATCATTCACAAAGAAGAATACAAGTGTCATTGTCTCTCACTTGTTTGAAAAAAATGTCTAAAAGAAGAAGCACTCGTTTATATAAGGAGGTGGGTGAAGAATCTCCTATGATCGATTCTCCATCTATGGAGAAGAAGAAGAAATCGAGAGAAGTTGATGAAGAAGAAAACTCCCGCAACCAAAACTCGAAATCCACCACAAAAACTACCTCTCAAAAGAAAAAGCCCAAAGAGAGCCTACTCCTTCCCCTCAAAAAATCTCCTTTTCGATCTCGCTCCGCTCCGAAGAGGAGGATGAACCCGAGAAGTACGAACTAGTTTCCTCTCACCATACTGAAGAGGAGGAACAAAATGTACCAGAGAAGAAACTTCCACTTGCAATTGAGGCACCAAAACCCTCCCTTCCAATGGAGAAGAAATTGAAGGAAAAGACTAAGAAGATTGTACTACCTGAAATGTAACACCACGAATTTTCGCTCATAATTTATTCAAGTTATTTTCCCTTAATTATTATTTTCCGTTTAAATTATAATATTTTACTTCTTAAAAATATTATATCTTATATTATTTGTTTTTCAACTTTTAAAATGTTATATTTATAAAATTTATTTGATTACAAATTATATATTTTTCTAGTATTTAAATTTCGCGTTTTAGCTATGCATTTTGTTTTTTTCGCTTCAATCGCGTGTTGGACCCGTCGTAACAACTTTTTGGACATGGAGTTTGGGTCCTAAAAGAGCTGCCCAAAAATCAGATATTTTGATATATAAAGAAGTGACTTTTGGAGTTTGTAACCCCTTTGTAACCCCCCACCTTAATGCTATTCAACTCCCATCTTTTTATCTATTGTAACCCCCCCATTTACACCCTTTTTTATATATTCTCTTAATGCTGATTTATGGACAGCAAGAACCACACCATAACCCCCATTTCATTCGGCCATTTCAAGAGGGGAAGAGGAGAAAAAAAAGAGAAAAGTTCATCCCGTTTTTCCTGTCACGCCTTCACGAAAATGACCATATCTGGCGATCTAACCGTTGGATCGTCTTTAAATTTGGACAACATGTTGAGAACATCTTGGTCTTCACCGTGAATGGAACATAATAGTACATATTAGAAATGCAAGCAATTGAAAGTCTTCAAAGGTAACTAATGGTGACCCTAGATCGATTAGTATTCATATAGGAATTATACTAGTATTAATAGTTAGGTTGGCTAAATAATTTGTTATGATTTGAGTGGGAATAATTGTATAATTATATGATTGTTTACATGAATTTCGTGAATCATATGATTATCTGATAACTTGTAAATGATGTGTTCTAGTTGGAAGGTTTATATGAGCCACAATTTACTAATGTCTCTGATGATATGTCTTGGCTCTTGCGTATTGTGTGTGTGATGTTGCTAATACTCGACATCTCAAAGCATATGGTTTCTTGATTGTTGCTTGTATAACAGGTTGCTGCACTTGCCGACTTGCGTGGCCTATTATATTTGTTTTTAGTTCCATTGCTTGGGTTGTTATTAGTTACATTATTTTAAGTTATGTCATGGGCTTTATATTTCTAATTAAGCTGTAAAGAGTTTCATGATTTATCTAGTGATTGTTTATAGATGTTTCATTACTTATTTGTTTTATGAATTGTACAAGCTACTGCATCTCGTAGGATTTGTTATAGTTTTTATTTTACTTGCTTTGGTTTGTTTGTGGCATGTATCTCTGACCAAGTTTGTGGGAGTTTGTTATTTGATTCATGTTAACTATTTTTTTGTAATGGGCTTATACTATTTGTTTAGTTAAGTTACGACGTGGTTACATAATTGCTTTATTTGTTTTATGTTAGTAGTTGGTTGGTTTATTTATTAAGGTTTTGGCATTGTAAGTTAATGTTTATCATGAGTAATTGTACCTTGTTGCGTTATTTTGTGATGAGTTTAATTATATTTTTAAGTTATTATTATATTGAGAAGAATGTATTTTTGAAGTGAAATTCTTGGATTGCGATCCTAAAATTTCGATGATTTGGTGTAAGGCCTTAAGGGCATCCCCGTGATTTGATAATTGAGTACTATTTTATTATTACTATTTTTATTTGAGAGCAAGATATCCGGAGGGACGGAATCCCAAGGTGAAGAACATGCAAATCATAGGACGAAATCCTAGGTATACCTTGGTTTTGTTGTCGTCCGAGAGGTCGGTGAGGACCGAATCCTACACCGCATCGGGAGTATGGCCATTCTTAGACACGGAAGTAGGGAACGTAACCCATAGGGCATGCCCGGAGGTTGCGATCTGACATTACCATAGGAAGTGGGTTGTGATCCACTAGCGTTCAGTTCTCTCTCAAACTAATTATATTATTTTAATTTATTACTTTAAACTTTGATGGTTTATGTTGTTGATAATTGAGTTTATATGTATAGTTGTTTATCCATTTTGTTTGTTCTGTTATCTTTACCTATTTAAATTGATCATGTTGTATTATCTTTGTTTAAGTGTTTTATTTGATTATCGGAAGTTTACTATTGAGATGTTTTTGTGTAACTTGATTATTAATACTTTTATAACTCTTATATGGATCCTAATTGAGCTGGGAGAGCTGTTAGTTACTCCCCACTGATTGTGGATGTTTGTTGATATATTTTGCAGGTGATTATTTCGTGTTATGGGAAATGAGAGAAAGACTATTTAGGATTTTTGTTTGAGACATCTTATTTTATTTTTATATTTACTATATATATTGGGTTTATGAGGTTGTTTTGCTCGTTTATGGTTATTTTGAGATAATTCATTTGGGTTTTATTTCCTTTAGTTTATATTTAACCCTTATTTAGAGTGACATTTCCGTCAGACGATATTTCCGCTGTCGTCATTTCTTTAATAAAATGTTCTATTTTGTTTATATTATGTTTATAAAAGGACAGAGTGTTACATGAAACCTTGACTGATTTAAACCTATAAATTTCCAGAATTATAAAGGAAGTGGTTCGGGAAGTCCACTACAGGAAAATCGAGTAAAACCAAAACCACAAAATCTCCCTCTTCAAAACCTACAATCGTTGTTTCCACTCCTAAACCAAAGAATAATGCCCCTGCTGAAAAACCGGTTGAAGAAGAAGTTGGTGATGAGGAGCCTGTGGAGGAGGACAAGGAGAAAAAGAAGGACAAAAAGAGGAAGATGTTGGTTGATGTTTTTCCTTTTGATTTGGAGAAAGCCAAGAAAGGTAAATCAATTGCTTCTTCTTCTCATGAACCTTTGTATGATTTGAGTGGGCGTATCATACTTTATGGGTTTATATGTCCTAGTGGTTGGTTGAACCAAGGATTTCGTCTAAATTGAAAGAGATGTTAGGTTTTCGAAGTGGTTAGATCACGTTTTCTAAGAGCGTGAATGTTTATGAAACAATTGTGGCTGAATTTTATGAGAGTCTGCTTGCTAAGGCTGGTGGTTCTGTGAAAACGATAGTTGATGGTTATGTGCTTGTATTGTCTGAATCTGATCTATCTAAGGCATTGGGAGTGCCTAGAGAAGGAATGTCGTTACTCTAAGGATAACTGGCTAGTCATCAGGAAAATCAATGCTCAAGATATCCAAGAGCGGTTGTTTACTAGTCCCCCTGATGACAAGGATGGCTATCTTATCAATCAGCTTAAGGATCCCATGCTGAGGGTATTACATACTGTGGCTTCTAAGATTGTGTTGCCTAGGGGTCAGAATAGAATTCATTGTACGATTATGGATTATGTTGTCATGTATTGCCTACTAGAAAGAATTCAAATTAACCTCCCCGCACTTGTGTTGGCTCACATGGTTGGCTGTTTGGAGAAGGCAAATCATGGATTGCCTTATGGGGGTTGGCTGACCCTTGTCTTTAAGAAAAAGCAGATAAAGTTATTTGTAGAATTTGGGAAGATGTCCACCTTTGTAGAATTTGGGAAGATGTCCACCTTCTCAAATCAGATGTTATGTCAAAAGAGAATGACCTTTTCTGATGGTGTGTTGAGGATGAAAGATGGGAAAAAAAATGGTGGCAAAACCAGTGTTGAGACCAGTACTGCAGGTCTTAAGCCACCTTGTCTCTGGTAAAGCAGATCAGTGAATAGAATGAAATGATGCAGCAGATGCTTAGTTCTTTCACTCAGTTGTGCACTGCCTTTGGAGAACAACAAAAGAGATTGGATGCTCGTGTGTCCAGGACTAAGAAGAACTTGAAAGTTGCTCCCGCTACCCAAGCATCTTCATCAGAGTCTACTTCTGAGGATAGGGCTTCTCCAACAAAGTCTCGATCAGAAAGAGGCAAGTGAGCAAGATGATGATGATGAGGATCAAGGCAATGGGACTCGAGGATAACTCGCTTGAATGATAATCTGCTTCCCTTTCCCATATTTTTATAACTACTCTCTAATATCTAACTCCTTCCGGAATTCCTCTCACAAATTACAAAATATTGTTTCTTGTGTAATTTAGTTTGTGACTGGTTTATAATATTTTGGATAATTAGGGATATGACTTAGGATTTTGAGATGCAGGAACAATGGTAGTAACATCATCTCAAGAATGATGTTTGAGCCACTTAACCAGATATCTTTTAATGCTTAACTTAGTAGTTTACTACTGATTTTGATGATATGATCTAGTTATATTGTTTTGCATGCATATTTGATTTTTGATGATGTCAAAAGGGGGAAAAGACAAGAGATGTGAAGAGTTTTGTCTGACTCCTTGAAAAAGGCGGAAGATTCTTATGATAAGCGCCTTGTCTAGACTAAGTCTAAAGAGAGTACTTAAAGCTTTTGAAACCGATCGTCGACTTGAACTAATTCATTGATTTTGAATGGATTCTCTAAGTTATGATGCTTGCACGTTCTTTGTTCCTAGTGAAAAGGTATGTGTGTTGAGATATAAATACTTACGAGTGTTGATAAGTTCCTTGTAATAAGGACTTTCTGAAGGTTATTCCAAACCATTTGTTGTGTTGGTTAGTGAGGAACTTCAGTGTTTGTCATCTTCAAAAAAGGGGAATTTGTTGGGTTCCTAAGCTTATGTTTTGAATGATGACAAACTAATCCTTTGTTGTGTTCTATATGATATATACATGTGTGTGTCTAAACATGTTTTTTTTTGCAAAGCAATTGGATTGTGAAAAAGGCTCAAGTTCAAGAATACTCCCAAGACAATCAAGTGAAGGCATTGGAGCAAGAGTCTATTGAAGATATCATGAAGATTGTAATACTTAGTGATTAGGTCTTTATGATGTAATGTCTGTGTGAATCTTGAACTAGTTTTAGGTGTATTATGAGGTGTGCGTGCAAAGAAGTTTATGAAATGTAGTGTTATGAGATCAATTGCAAACTTGATCTCAAAACATACATTTCCATGTATTCAATAAACTGTTTCCGAGATCGACGCACTGCATCAGCTCACTACACTACGTTCCGAATTTTAGAGTCCTCGTTATATCTTTGGAAAGATTCTATCAAGATACTTTCCTAAACTTTGTTCAAAGACGGATTTTGCGTGCATGTATTGCCGGTTAAGTATGAGTTGTAAATAGAAATTGTCCTATTGATTTTATTCCTAAAAATCGGAATAAAGTCAAGGGAAATATATTTGCCAAAAATTGTGAATAACAATTTAGGCAAATATATTTCCACATGAGGACAATTCTTATTTTACAACTCAAGGCCTACTTAAGTGAAGATACTACGAGAAATTCAGTGAGCTTTTCTCGTGAAAAAATTCTAAGAGATCTGAAAACTTCTTGCACTTCTTACAAACCCTAAAACACAGTTTAGATAAGCACAACTGAGGGGTCATTGTATACTCGCCAAATATAACCTAATTTATCCAATATAGGATAAGTATAGGGTCGAAATCCACAAGGAAGTAGGGTTAAGTCAAGAGTTAATTAGCTAACTACAATGAGCTAAATCAATTTTTGGGTTTTTGAGAGTTTAACAATGATTCTAAAATCTAATTAAACTAGAAATTTGCAAAGTAAATCAACAAGTAAGTAAAGGAGATAAAATAAGGGTAAAAAAAACTAGGGGATTCACCAACATTCAATCCAAGGATCCAACAATCAAAACCAAGGGAAAACAAATGGGGGATCACAAGGGAAAAATCACGCACATATGAACTATAATTACTCTCTCGAGCTAATTAGAGGAGCTTGATTAGTCACTCATGACCTATTCTCAAGGCATGAACAACCAATCTAGCCAAATCAAGCACAACATGATTAATCAAGCTTCCCTAAACAAGAAAATACCTATTTTCATGGAGATCCTAGTCTAGCAACCAAACATAGTTTATTCCTAGCTTCATCTCTCAATCCTTCACCAGGAATTCCAAATATGCAAGTTAATTGGTGATCAAGCACCCAACAAACCAATTAAAACAAGTTTGATTAACAAGTTCAACCCCAAAAGTTAACCCCTTAACTTAGATCTAAGATCCAAAGAGTAAATGAGGGTTACATCCCTTCCCCTAGTAAGAAACTACTCACACATTATGGAAATAAAACAAAATAAAGCTTGAAATAACTTAATCACCATAACCATGGAGGAAAAGGAGGAAAATGCAAATAATCAATAAGTAAAGCAAGATCTAAACAAATAAAGCAGGAAATAAGCAAGAATAATGGAAGAAAATAAGAAAATAAACAAAGATTACCAACTTTAAGCTTTCATAAATGAAGAATGGAGATCCAAAAGCTTCAAACCTTCACTTTCTCTCTCCTAGGGTTTTGCTCTAAACTTGAATGCTAAAAAAAACAAGATCTAATTTCTCTCTAATCTCTAGTTAATAATTGCCTAAGTTAAAATAAGAGGAGTCCCTCTTTTATAGTCATAAGAAATAAAACAGAAAATTACAAAACAGCCCCCGAATTAAAACAAACAAAGTCGCAAAACCGTTTCCGAAAAAATGACCCGACCCGGGCGAGTGACATGACCCGAGCTCTCGGGTGACCTGACCCGAGCCCTCGGGTCACATGACCCGGGCGGGTCAACTTGTCAGGGGCCATGGGAGTTTCTCAAAACTGGCGACCCGGGCGGGTCTAAGTACCCGAGCACTCGGGTTGGATGGCCCGAGCCCTCGGGTCACCAGACCGGGCGGGTCTTCTGCAAGGTATGCACTGCTTTGTTGGCTGAGCTGACCCGGGTGGGTCCACACACCCGGGCCCTCGGGTCAGCCACTTCTTCCCTTTCTTCTCTTCTTTCGAGCTCCTTGGTGCTCCATTTCTTCAACACTTTGCCTCGGGCTTGTGCATAGACCCTCCAAACGTGCTCCCAAATCCTGAAATATAAACAAACACCCAAAGAAAGAGCGCAAGGGAGGAAAAATGCACAAAAAGAAAGAAAAGGAAAGAACTTAGCCTAAATTAGCCTAAAAGCTATCACAAAAACTATTAAAAACTAAGCATAAATCAAGTATATAAACCGATCATCAACAACATTTGAGCACAAAAATACTCTCCATTAAAGCTTGTTGAAGCATAGTTTGAGTGGGGAACTTTATTGTATTGAACTACCTGCTAGTGTGCAATCTAGTTGGGGAAGTGGTCCGGGAAATCACTTCATTGAACAGTTTTAGACTTATAGCTAACTGTTGAGGAATCATTGTCTTCATAGGTGGAGACCTTGATTGGTGTAATCCTTTTATTTATCTGAGTTGATTAATAAGAGTTATTAGATTAGTGGAGGACGTAGGCTTGAGTTGAGCCGAACCTCGTTAAATCTGTGTGTTAATCATTTATTCTGCTGCCACAGATCAATTCTCTTACTGGTCTTGTTTTCGTTAATACATCAAATCGAAAAAGTAACAATAAATTGTAATACTCAATTCACACCCCCCTCTTGAGTATAATATAGGCCTTCAATGTCTAGTTCATGACAAAATCTAGGCTCATTTGCATCTTTTTATGATCCCTAGTCTATGTCAACCAAGTAAGCCCAATATAAGTCTAATCTCAGTCCATTCCAGAGTCAAGTCCAGATGCTATTCCCAGTCAATTTCGAACATAAGCCCATAAAGGCCCAATTCCAATCCTAGGTCTAGTTTGTATCTCCACGTAAGCCCTAGTCTAGAGGTGGCCATCGGTGCGGCTGGACCCGGCCAAGCCGTGCGCCTTGGCCGGTTGGGGCCGCTTGTTCGAGGCCCGGGATCGGACCGCAAAATTGACGGCCGAGGGTGGTAGCCGATGGTCCGAGGTGGTCGCCCCATGTTGGTCTGGGTCGGGCTTTTACGGATCGTGGAGCGGCCTGGGCTAGGGGTACGGGTTTCACGGTCTAGAACGGGCTGGACCGGTCTTTTAATTTGTTTTTTTTGAAAAAATTTGTTAAAGTTAAGAAGAGGAAGAGGTTTGGTTCTTTTCATTCATCTTCTTTCTTGGTTTTCTATTTACTCTTTTTCTTCTTTTCTATTATTTTCATCCTTCTTTAGTTTCTTATCTTTTTTACCTTTTTTTTTCTTGTGCTTCTTTTGTTTACTTTTAAGTTTTTGGGCTAAATTTTAAACTGAAAATAATTTGGACTTGTCTTCTTTAGGTCATGTTTTCTTGTTTTTCAATGTTGGGCTGCAATTGAAATAAGAGAATTGGGCTTGGTTTCTTTAACTCCCATCTTGGACCAATTTACCTCATCAGACAAAAGTAGTATAATTATATATAATTAACGATAAAAATGAAAACATAAGGTAATATATCTAAACTTAATAAAAGGATATAAAATCCATATAATAATAATAAAAACGCACATATTATTTTTAAAATTAGTAATTTAAAGTGTCTCAGATCCCATGAACTTCAGATTAATTAGCTTTCTTATTTCAAAAGTTATATTTGTAATAGTAATATAAACAGACATGATGAGTTGATGAGTAATGTATTATTGTTAATTATATATATTAATATATAGCATTCATTATATAATTTAGTCCTTAATAACTATTACCATAATGTTAAATAATTAATACATGGAAAGTAATATAAATAAACAACGACCTATAATATTCTTGATCAATAGCATTTATTTTACCATAACTTGTTTTTTATTTATTATTATGTCTTACTCTTACAATGTACACTTTTATAGTAAATTAAATGAAAAACAATTATTCAAAGTTCATAATTCACCTTATAATTTACATTTTCATAGTAATTTAAATAGAAAACAAATATAAATATTCAAAGTTCATATGTCATAACATTGATTTTTATTTTAAATTTCATGGCTTGCTCTCAATTTATATAAAATTAATATGCCTACGTATCCTTAATAAGGAAACAAAGCCAACGTAGTTCTTATTATTAAATGTATAGTGGTTGGTTTGTTTGTTGGGGGTAGACTTGAACTTACTTTTGAAAACTTTAATTTAATTTCACAATTAAATTAAAGAGATTAAAAATAAGCTGACTACGTATCCCGAAGGAATCAAATCCACACGTAGTTCTCACACATACCTGGTTTCACGGACCACATAATGGTTGATTTGTTTGTTTGGGAGGGACTTGAACTTACTTTCGAAAAGTTTAATTTAATTTCACAATTAAATTAAAGAGATTAAAAATAAGCTGCCTACGTATCCCGAAGGAATCAAAGCCACACGTAGTTCTCATGTGTACATGGTTTTACGGATCACATAATATCGTCGCCTTCACCGTCAAGGGCAATGGGTTGAGAGGTACTTGTTTCACCATCCTATCCAAATTCAGATGTCATTTGCATCCAAGGTTCATCCTCATCATCGTTCTCTATCGTCATACCTTGTGTTCTCTTATCTGCTTGATCCCAATCCTTTTTGCACACACATATTTAATGCTTTCGGGGGATAGTCGAGATCTTTTTTCATCGAGAACTCGTCTACTTGCACTAAAAGCTTACTCGGAAGCAATTGTTGAAGTAGGGACCGCAAGAATGTCCCTTGCAATCCTTGCCAATATAGGAAAATCACCGGGGCCAGAGGGTTGTTTGCACCACTTAAAAATATCAAAGCCATATTATAAAGCATAATATTCATTAAACTCTTTGTAAGTAGATGGTAATGAGGATGACGAACCAGCCATTCGTAGTTTTTTAAGAAATTTTGAAATCAATGCTCCTTACCTACCTTTGGCCTTGTTCGGTTCTGCAACATATGATCCTTCGGGATTGTAAATCATCATATAATTATCATAAAGAGCCTCTAAAGCATGTTTAAAACATACAATATATGACTCAATATCATAATTAATACTTAAACAATCATAATAGAACTCAAGCACATCCTTCAAACCTTCAACTTTGACCCCGGAGTTAAGAATAGCAACTAAGCCATAAATGATAGGGAACTCACTAAAATACTTGTACCATTTCACCTTCATGGAATCAAGAATAGTACGGATTGACAATACATATATACTAATACTACTATTGATTGCATTAACAATCTTAACGCATTCCAAAATAAGAACATGCAAATTAGGCTGGTCACCATAAGAAAACGCATTTGCGGCGTTAACAAAAGATTTCAACACATCACGAATGGGAATGGCATTAGTCCAATGTTCATTAGTAATTAAGGCCTCGGGATTCTCTTGTGACTCCTTATAAATAATAGTCAATAAATCACTATAATCTATAGCTTGGTTTAGTAACTTATAGGTTGAACTCCAACAAGTTGGAGTGTCAATACACCATTGTCTCTTCTTTCGGCCTCTTTCCTTACATAAGGCCATATAACGTCTTTGAACATTCCGTGAGACTCTAATCGACCTAGTAATAGTTCTAATGGGGGTTAACAAAGGTCCCAGTTCAACCATACTCTCTTGGACAGACAAGTTTAGAATATGAGCACAACAACAAACATGTAATAGTGCATCGTCTTAAGCAAGGGACACTTAGTATCAACTTTCAAGTACTCGATACACTTTGCATTAGCAGTAGCATTATCAAGAGACAAAGAAACACTTTGCGATTCAAATTAAAAGTTTTCAAACAAGTCATAATACGAGTTCTCAAATTGAAACCACTATAGGACTCATCCATAACTTCAAAACAAAATGTCCGTTTCTACAAATACCAATCATCATCAACCCAACTGGCGGAATGGCTCATGACAAAAAGAAGCCCACATATCACAAGTCAAGCTAACCCGACACTCAAGTGTATGAAACATTTCAATCAAATGCCCTCTATACTTATAGTCAAGTTGTTGGGTATGACGTTTGAGAGTGTCTCTTTTAATACGTCTAAACTGGGGCTGCGTACATGCTCTATTCCACTCCTCAAAGTTTGGCGACTCACCATGATTAAAAGGCAATTCATCAAAAGTAACGTATTTGATACAACCATCAATCATAGCATCTTTGTTATAAAAGAAAGGTTTACCTCCACCGGATTCCTTACCAAAATACTCGTACAATTGTCCTTGGACACTTTCACTATTACCACCAACATGAACATTATCGGATGTCATACCATGCTTTTCTTTTAAATGACGTCCTAGATTACCGGTTCCACCACCTTGTTTCCATTTGAACTTAGGAACTGGCTGTTTACCCAAATTCTTGCACACTAGACAATAAGCATGGAATATTTCGGGTAAATTTTGTCCCTCGGGTTGGTCGGCAACAGTATTCGTTCATAATATGGCCACACCCATGAAATTTTATGTAATCCCCCACAATTTTATGAATTTTATAAATATATTTTAAAGTATATTTATATATATTTTAGTATTTAAATAATTAAATTCTTAAGTGTTGACTATTTTAAAGTCAAAGGGATTATTTAATGTTTTCAAATAATTAAATATTTTATTTAGTCATACTTTGAAAGTTATTTAATAGTTTAATCATTTTTGAGTTGTAGTGTAAAAGATTTTAAAATGGGTTAGAGGAGCCCAACCCAACTCAAGCACCCAATCATCAATTGATTATTAAAAGCCCAAACACATTTCCCTAAGCCCACAAGGGGTTACCTATATAAACCCAAACTAAACCCAAAATTCCCACACTAAAAATCACTCACCCTAATTTTCTATCCTCTTTTCTTTCTCTCTCTCTCTTCCCCACGGGTTCCCCCTTCCTTCGGTTTCTTCTCTCTCGTTCGGCTAGCACTGCTGACCACCACCGCCGTTCAGCAGCAGCCGGCGGCAGCCAGCCGCCTCCTCCTCGGCGCCGTTCTTCCTCCTTTCTCTTTTTCTTGGTTTATTTCTTCCTCCTCTATTTCATTTAATGTTAAGTTTATGTTTTAAGGATTGATTTAATGTTTTCATGGATAAAGTTTGTAGTTTGATGATTTAAATATAAATTTCAGATTATATGATTTATTTAGTAAAGCAATTAAATTTCAGATTTATTAATTATGTTTAAGTTAAGGTTTTTAAGTATCAAAGCATGGATTTTTAGGGTTTTATGAGTTGGAAATTGTAGTACTATATTATGGTTTATGAAAATTGAGTACTCTAATGTTGATGATTATGTTTAAGTATGTTTAAAGGGTTTTAAACATATTATAAGTTGCTGGAATTTTATTAGTATGCTTATGATGGATTTTTAAATGTCAAAGTATGGATTTTTGAGGGTTTTTAATGACTAGTATGGTAGTACTATACTAGGAGACATTAATAGTTGAAGTTTTAATGATTAAAAAGGATTTTAAATACTTTTAAAGAGGGTTTAGAATATTTTAAAGTTGCTGGAATTTTATTGGAGTATTGACTAGTGGTTGTATTGATATTTGGTAGGCGGAGAATTCTCTTTAGGCGATTTCTAAGGTTGATAAAGTGGCCTCCCATATTGTCTACACAAGGTACGTACATACCTATGTGTTAGTAGACTAGTATCATGTCCTAAGATTAGGATTGATGTAGTATCATGTATAGGGAACTATTTATAGCTCATATGTGATTTATATTCAAGTAGAATTACATGTTTTATGCCGTTGTGTGAAGCATATCATGTTGCCTATGTTGGTTGTAGTATGTTTGTATGGATGATTGATGCGCATATGGGATTGGGAACTTTATTTTATTAATTTACATGAGGGATTAATAATTATATTGTTATTGGATCATGTTGTTCCCTTTGGATTATTTTATTTACTTTATGAGGATCGTGGGCCTTATTTGGTAAGTTGGTTATTCACCTATGAAAGGTTGGTTGATTGCTGACTTAGATCAACAAATAAATAATGGTTGGTATTGGAACTAATAATGGATTATTCTTGGATTGTTAAGTTGTTGATCACCTTATCTAATCCTAAGATAAAAATGGAAGTTTCATGTATCCTTGATGATTATGTTGGTTGTCTTACTTTGTGAGTCATAACTAATAAATAATTTATTAATCACTTAAAGTGGAAAGTGAATAGCAATAAGCTTTAGACTTGTGCACGTCTGAAGAGTTGGAGTACATGGTGGTAGCCCATGGCTTTTCTTGGAACCGGATTGATCACCGTGTCCTATTTTATTTAAATTAGTACCACGATATTGTTGGTCATGGGAGTACGGAGTCGCGCCCGTACTTCATCTTCTAAATTGAAGACTGGTTTGGTTTGTACAACTCTTTCCATTGCCTATTCAATCTAATTATAATTAATCTATTGATTTTGGGAGTTTAGTTCAGTATAATCAATCTATTATTTATTATATCATTGTTTATCATTAAGTTTATGTTTATTAGTATCATGTTAGGTTTTATATTTTATTTAGTATGTAGTACTCACCTTTGCTGATTACGTGCTTTTCTGTATGTCGATCATGGTTGTGCCTTATTGATCTTGTGATGACCCATTTGGTGAGCAGTCTCTCAGGATCAATAGAGCATCGACCATTTCAGGTCTGAAGATGATGCATCATGGGTACGGGATTCGTGGAGAGCTTGTGTTTAGCTTTTATACTTTATAGTTGTTTTAATTATTGGTTGACTTTAGTTTGGTTGACTTTGGTTTGGTTGACTTTTGACTTTGGTTTTAGAAGTTGACTTATGGTTGACTAAGTTAGTAAGTTTTAAAGTTATTTATTTATTTCCGCTGCAAAATTCTAAATAAGTCGATACGTTATCACACGGGTGATAATACTTTGATAATTCTCTAAGTTTTATATTAAAAAGGTATTCTGAAAAATAGAGAATTGTCGGAGTGTTACAAAGTGGTATCTTGGAGCTTTGGTTTTTATTAGCCTTTCGTGCCAAACTTATATTTTAGGCGCCTAGTTACTTAAAATAAATTTCATAGAAAACGAGCTCCTACTTATTTGTTGTGCTTAAATCATTTTATAAATTTGAAACATGTTTCAATTTCAAAAAGGATTCGAATTTTTTTTTTAGGTTCGAATTATTTTTTGGGGTTCGAAATTTTTTTTATTTCTTTTATATTTTTTGAAAATAATATATTTAATTATGAGTTGTTTATTTCAGTACTTCTAGTTTATTTTAGTTACTTTATTTATTTTGTGAGAGATGGGTAGTATAGGAAGGGCATATAGGATAGAAATATTATATGTCTGCATTTAAATATATAGTTCAGCATGTTTATGTTTTTCTTACCTGCTTAATTGTTTAATGTTATTCCTAGCTTTAAATTATTTGTTTATTGTTGCTTATTATTTATTTTTGGGATTATACGCTAAGTAAGGGCATTATGTACTTATAGATGTCGTATTCATCTGTTATAGGACCACTTTATATGTCTGATAGTCAAGCTGCCCGAGTAGGAAGCTACTCCAACCCTATTGTGCTTAGTGATGATGAGTCCGATATGGAGTCTGATAGAGAGAGCTATACTAGCCTAGATGTTGTTATGTGTCGTGTGTTGAAAGTAGGCATCCCTGATAGCGACGATGAGGTCATTCAGGAGTTCGGTCATGCTAGAGGACAGACCCGAAAGGACATCTACAATGCTATTATGAGGACTGATCTGGTTGGTGATAGTGATTCGGAGTCGGACGAGGATGTACCTCAACCAAAAAGGGTTCGAAGATCTACTAGAGCTAGAAATTCAGGTTATTACTATTACAGTGAGGACATTGAAGACTTTGAAGATGAGGTGTTCACTCCAGAGAAGTACAAGGAATGTAGGGATAGGAAGGATAATGTATTTCCAAAGAGTATTTACTTATGTTTTAAGTTTAGTAGTGTTGAATAAGTAGCAAAGCTACAATAGTTTAAACTTATTTTCTTTAGCATCTTTACTTCATTGAGGAGTAAGTATGGTTATTGTGGATTGGAAAAATATTATTATCATCGTTTTGAGGAATAAAAGCCATTATTTTATTTAGTTATCCAAGTTGAGTAATAATTTTATTTAGTACGCAAATGGGGATAATTTTATTTTATTATTGTGATTTATTTTATTTGATCCTTATATATTGGTGATGTGAATATTTATATATGAATGAGTATATGGTTGAGTATGGTTTATAGTGATTGAATTGGCACTATTATAAATCCATAGAATTTTATTGTGATGTGATCTTGTATGATCAAGTCGCATTGATGCCTTCGTAGAGAATGGCAAGTAAGTTGTGAATCGAAATCTAAAGTAGGTTTACGTTAAATTTCAGGTCGCGAAGTAGAATGACAAACAACGATAACGCCTTAGCCTCTGCTATTCGCCTATTGGTAGAGAAATTGACTTAAGAAAGGGCTGAGCGTCCTGATCCTGCAGGGGATATGTTTGAGAGATTAGCTAAGATTAAGCCGCCGTACTTTAAGGGGCAAGCTGACCCTACATTCTTAGAGAGCTGGATTAGGAAGTTCGATAAGATTTTTGGGGCTGTGAATTGTCCTGAGGATATGAAAGTAGGTCAGGTTGTGTTATATTTGAAATATGAGGCTGACTTATGGTGGAAAGAAAATGGAGTTAGACTTAGTGATGTGGAAGGGTTTAATTGGGATTCCTTTATTGCTGCTTCAAGAGGAAAATTTTACCCTGCATTTATGAGAAAGCAAAAGGCTCAGGAATTCAAAAACCTTAGGATGGGGAGTATGATCATTTCTGAGTATTATAGCAAGTTCATAGCTTTGTCTAGATTTGCACCTGAAGTTGTAGCTACTGAGGAGCTAAAGGCTGAGAGATTTGAGCAAGGTTTGACTGAGAAAATCTAATTGGGGTTAGGTGGTGAGACCTTTATGTCATCCTTACATGTTGTGTATGGGAGAGCTGCCCATATTTATGGTCTTCAGTCGAGGCGTGATAAAAAGAATGTTGTAGTAGGCGAGAAAAGAAAAGATTTCAATTCTCGTGGAAATCAGGAGAATTTTAAGAAGAATAGGAATGGGAATGGGAATTTCCAAGGAAGGAATGACCACGGCTTTAATGGTAAAGGCCAGTCTGAGAGGAGTTACAACTGTAAGAAGTGTAACAAGAACCACCCTGGTAGAGACTGTAAAGGAGATCTAGTGATTTGTCATTACTGCCAAAAGAAGGGGCATAGAGAGTTTGAGTGCTTCACCAAGCAAAGGAAAGAGCAGAATGGTAATGGGAGTGGTAATCAAGGAAGGTCTGGATTCAACCAAGCGAACAACCAAGGGTCGAAACCTACGGGGTCGCAGAACAATCAAGGAAGCTACAGTAAGCCTGCTAATGAGAACAACAACAACAACAACAACAACAACAACCAGAGTAAAGCTCCGGGGAAGCTGTTTGTGATGAGTCGCAATGAAGCTGAGAAATCTGCCGACGTAGTCTCTGGTACTTTTTGTATTAACCCCGTTCTCGTTAAAACGTTATTTGATTCTGGGCGACCTATTCGTTTATTTCATCGTCCGTTATTGACTTGCCTATAAGTATACCTACTGGGGAAGTTATAAGGTGTACTAAGTTGAATAGAGACTTACCTCTGAAGATAGGAGACTGTGTTTTTCCTTCTAACCTGATAGAGTTCAATCTAGGAGACCTAGGCGTTATTCTAGGGATGAATTGGTTAGGTTTTTATAAAGCCAAGATAGATTGTGAAGCTCATAAGGGAGTGCTGAGAAATCCTTTGGGGAAGTTAACTTCATACCGACGTTTTGGAAAGCCTAAGAACTTTGGGGTTATTTCTGCAATGCAAGTGAACAAGTTGGTAAAGAAAGGGTGTGAATTATTCTTTTGTAGTGTGCGAGATGTGAGCAAAGAGGTTGAATTGAAGATTGATGAGGTACCGATCGTGAATGAGTTTATGGATGTGTTTCCAAGCGAAAATTTCTGGTATGCCGCCCAAGAGAGTCGTTGAGTTCACCATAGATTTAGTTCCTGGTACTGCACCTATTTCTAAGGCACCGTATAGAATGGCTCCTCCAGAGATGAGCGAGTTGAAGACGCAGTTGCAAGAGCTGTTGGAGAAAGGTTATGTTAGGCCTAGTGCGTCACCTTGGGGAGATCATGTGTTGTTTGTGAAGAAGAAAGATGGAAGTATGAGATTATGCATTGATTATAGGGAGTTGAACAATGTCACCATTAAGAATAAGTATCCTTTGCCTAGGATAGATGACATGTTCGATCAGTTGAATGGAGCAAGTGTGTTTTCGAAGATTGATTTGCATTCGGGGTATCACCAATTGAAGGTAGCAGATAAGGATATTCCTAGACTGCGTTTAGGACGTGTTATGGTCATTATGAGTTTACTGTGATGCCGTTTGGATTGACCAATTGTAGACACATAATCGTGTCTCCCCATATAGTACCCTATGATGACTAATACCCCGTTCCAATTGGTCCGTATCGGGGAAAGAATGAAGAACGAGTCTAAAATAAAATGTTTTAAGCCCAAAACCATTTTCTAACTCATTTTATTAACTCATTTCCGAAAACCTTTTTATAAATAGTTTTACTAAACCCACTTCCTAAAACGTTTTAAAATAACTTTTTAAGGCCCGTCTTCTAAAACCTTTTAAAAAGCCCAATTTTATGAAACCCCTTTTCTAGTCCAATTTAATTAATAGGATTAATTAATTTTATTAATTAGTTTTATTAATAAAAATATATTTTATAAAAATAATCTTTTCTACAAAGTGTTTTTATCTAACTCTTTTCAAAAATCTTTTTTTAATAAAAATCTTTTAGCGACCTATTTATCTTCTAAAAACATGTTGAAACTCAGCTACCTAAACCACCCTAAACCTATATATATTCCTCACTCCAAAAATCTCTCAGCAGCATCTCACAACTGAAATCCTTCGACACAATTCATGGCCCTGATACTCATAAATTCACTCGGCAAATCTCTCGCCTCATAGAACAAAACCCACACCTCCCTACTTGCTGCCACATAACTTCCCTAAACCATTCATCACCTGCGCCTACTACTATACACCCACAACACCAAGATCATCACCCACCTATCATCTAAGTCAACGCCCACACCCATAATCTCACAATTCCCTAACACTCCTTCCCTAATCTCACAAATCACCACGCACACCATCACACACGATTCACAACTCAAAAACCTAAACTAATTATTTTTAGGGTGTATTAAAACGTTATATGATTATTCTTTTGCATAAAATTTGTAATGAATCGATATTTAGTAAAGGCCAGCAATGGGCAAACGTGGTTCATTATGACCATATTTGTACCCTCACCCCCAAACTCGATCTATGGTTCATTTTGACCATCTATGGAGTCAGGACGGGAAAATCTACATTGGATAAGTCCCTAAGATGTCCCTACAGTTCAATATCCAATTAGGTTTATAAGTTTTCCTCTAAAAATTTGTTGGCGACTTCAAAAACATATTTTTAATAAAACCTTAACAATGGGGTAGTCAAATAAATGCGCTCACCCCGCGTGTAGGCATAAAGGAATAAAAATCCACGCCTACAATTTGGCGACTTCATTGGGGAGGATTTTAAAAAATTATATTTTCTCAGTGAGTGAGTGAAACTTGAAAAATACGATTCATTCTTCTTTTATGCCTTTAAATAATATATTGTTTTGCATATGCATGGCTATTGTTCAGCCACCATAAGGACAATCTACCTTGCCTCATTAGCACATGTCCTATGTGTGAAGTCACCCTCGGGGGGTTTGCGCTTTGTCCTTCCAAAAAGCTTCCTGAGTGATAGTGTTGGATCTTAGTCATGAGCAAACCTACCCAACCATGGCATTGTTCTCTTGTTCATGACTTGAGAACTGGAGTGCGTCTAACACGTGCCACCTTTTTAAGCAAAGGTACGAAGCGTGGGATCAATCTCTTAGTCATGGACCCTTTTCAGCCTTAACCTAAACCTGACCATAGTTGAACGTAGAACTTGACTTTAGGTTGGAACTTTGCATACTATCATCCTAATTGTGTGCATATTTGTGTATGCGTGACTTTAATTGTTTCGTATTATCAATGTTTCGATTCGAATATCGTCAAACGAATTTTCCGCTATCAAAAATAAAAAAAAGTGAACTTATGTGCTTCTGCGCGCCGCGCATCTGGTTTGCGTCCCACGCAAAGGCCAACGTGCCACGCATCTTGTCTTCCGCGTCCCGTGCTTTAGGTGCAATCCACACAGCATCTGCGCTCCGCGCTTTACATCATCTGCGTGTTGCGCTTCTTACCTGCTTATCGTTCCAAGTTGTTCATGTTTCTTGTGATTCTAGGATATCTAATATTCTATTTTCCCTATTTTTTACCACTTCATTCTTTTCATTTTTTTTAGTTCTAAAAAAAATCCATCTCAAAAAAAATATTTTCAATCTTTAATCTCCTATCTATTTCAAAAATTCTATCCCCATCCTTTACCAAACTATATCTCCCTTTTTTTTTAAATGATTTCCCATCTTTTTTTGAAAATTCATCCTCATCTTTTTTTTTTTTCAAAAATCATTCTCCTATCTTTTTCAAAATTTCATCCCATCTTCTGTCTCCTATCTGTTTAAAAAATTCATCCATCATCCTATATCCTATCCTTTCATGTATATTATCCATCTTTTCATGTTTACACCAACTAGGATTTCTTTTTTTTTAGTGTCCATCTTGTTGTAAAAGTCTCATCCGCCTAGGAATTCTAACTCCATTAGATGTCCGTCTAGCTCATATGTCTAGGTTCATCCAGTTTCACTCCATTTAGAGTTCTTAACCCCGTCTAATTCTATCCATATTAGGACTAGTCTTAATTCGCTTGAGTCCCATCCATCTTAGAAGTCTATAATCCATAGAAAGTCCATGCATAATAGGAGTCTAAAACCATTAGAATTCTGTCCATCTTAGGAGTCTAAGACCATTAGAATTCTGTCCATCTTAGAAGTCTCGAATCCATTAGAGTTCCGCCCATATTAGAAGTCTAAAACCATTTTAATTCCATTCATTTTAGGAGTCTAGGTCCACTAGAGTTTCATGCATATTAGGAGTCTAGGATCCTCGAAAGTTTGCCAAATCTAGGATTCTGACGTCATTAGAATTCTATCAAGTTTAGGATTCTGAAGTCATTAGAATTTCATATCAATTAGGACTGCATTCATACTAGAGTCCCTCTATATTGCATAGTCCATCATTCATACACTTCATGCATAACTAGAGTTATTAGGCATTTAGGAGTCTCCATTTCATCTCATGCATTCCGCATTTAGTAGTCCCGAACTACAAGCGATCTGATTTCCTCTTTTCGGATATGTCGGCAGCCTTTACAGGTTCGAACGCATAGATTGAGTCATTCATACATGAATTAGGTCTAGGTGCTACCAAAAAAAATCCAAAAAAAATATATCATTCATTTAGGAGATGCTATTTTGTTCCTAAAAGCTCAACTTTTAAACATACATTCTTTCATTACATTTTTCTCTCTCCATCATCATTCTATCTCTAAATGTCCTTTGATGATCTATGTAGAAATCAAGAAACATTAAAATAGGAAAATATTGAACAACAAGTCGCTGAAATGGCTAGAGCTTTAGCCAAGCTGTCCAGCATGATGGAAGAAATAGCTATAAGGATTGAGAAGATCGAGTCTGGTGAATCTCCTGGATTCAACAAGAAATTAGAGAGTGTTGTTCATAGGGTAACCAATGCAAATTCCTATTTTGAGCCCATTGATAACACTAAACTGAAAGGGAAACTTCCTGAAAAGTTCTCTACAACTGACATCCCTAAATTCAAACCAACTGAGAATCCAAAATATCATTTAAGGAACTTCTGTGCAACCATGATCATCAAATCGGTTGACCCTGAACTCTACCCAATGTTATTCCCGATGTCGTTGGACCCAATCTGTCAGAATTGGTTCTATTCCCTAGACCCCAAGCAAACTGAAACTTGGGAAGGCATCACTATTGCTTTCATGAAACAATATGAGTCGAATGCACAACTGCAAACCTCCCTTAGAGAACTCGAGGTTCTTAAACAAGGTAAAGATGAAGGTTTTACCACCTATCTGAATAGGTGGAGAGAGAAATCAACACATATGGTATCAAGGCCTGCAGAAAAAGACTTGGTACGAATATTCGTTTCTAGCCTCCTCCCTAAATACAAAAATCACCTCAAATACTTGGGTCTTGATAGCTTCACAAGAGTATATAATGTGGGTATCTAGATTGAGAATGATTTGTTGACAAATGCCGAAGACAATGACCTCAATGTCATAGAAATAGACATATAAACCCAATCGATCATTAAATTAAAGCATTTGGACTCGCTTAGGTCCAATCAGCACGAAAAAATACACCTCTTCTCTTTTCATTTAGAAAGAGATCTCATGAAGATCGAAGCAACGAAACTGTAGTGAAAACATCAAAAATCCCTTAGGGAATTAGTGAAAACATCAAAAATTGTAGTCAAGATGGCTATGTTGATGTATTTGGCCTCGATGATATGTGTGATGTTGAAGTGATCTCTATATTATCTTTTACGTGCAATGAATTCAATAAGAATCTCTAGACTCTAGTGTACCTAAGTAATTTCGTTCTTTTTTTTAATGATGTTGCATTATAATACTTTAATTTGTTCATATGCACTTAAATTGTGCTCATTCCGTTCTATCAAATGCAAAATATCATAACTTGCGGCCTTATAACTAGTGCTCAATTTTCTATCAGAAGTACATTCAACAGAAATCCAAGTCATGTAGTTGAACAGAAATTTCATTCACTGTCATTAAAATGTCAAGTACAGCATCAAAATTCTTAAGTTGCCTAAAATCAGGTACAAATTAGATGCAAAATGATCAGCTTTCACCTAATCAGCAATATGGTTACTCCAACCAACTACTCAACTACCAATAATTAACCACCATGTAAAAGACCCTCGAAATTCCTTAATGGAGAAGAGACAGAGAAGAAGGGAGAGCAGAGGAAGGAAATGATCGACGTGAAAGAATGAGGAAGTTGAGAGAAGTTTTGAAAGAAAAACTATCAGTAAATGGGAGGAGATTTGAAGTAATTAAGTGGGCATTAGTTTAACCCTAAATTAACTATGGTCAGTGTAAACACCCCTGTTAATGGAAAATCAAGGGTTCTAACGCCTAATCAGTTGCTAATGTCATGTTTAGGATGTGAACAATAGTTGAAGGTCATTTTTAGGAATAAAAAAAAACTGAACGTCATCAATGGGAAAAGCCAAAATCTCAAGGTCACCAATGGGAATTTCCCTAAAAAAAAGGAAGAACTGTGGCAAATAATCCCATCAATAGCTCTGTCAAATGTGCTTCTTTCAAAACCTAACTTTCAACCCAAACTTTAACCAAACGGCCTTGACCTCCATAGCCAGAAACCTTTACAAGCCAAATCATACCTCTGATAAACCTTCTCATAAACAACCGACAACCATGCATATTGTATCTCAATAAGCCCTAAAAAAGACAAACCAAAGCCCCCTAGGTCAAAAACCCATAAGGGCGGCGTAGGCAAAAGTCAGGGTACCTTCTCATTCATTAGCCTGAACTACGAATGGTCTGATTCTGCTAAAGATACGTAAGAAACCTCACCCTAAGGTCCAACCGCTTTAAACCAAACCAAACCTACATCACTATCCACCCTTGCCAAAGACCTCTTCCAAATCAATGCTTAATTCAATGCTTAATTCATTGCAAATGGCTCCAAAGCAAAATGCTTGGCCACCATTTAAAATGTTAAGAGCTACGACTTGCCTGATTCCATCATGGATACATAGGCAACCTCTTTTGATCCCCGGCCATATTAATTTGAAACATATTTTTAAGGCTCACCTAGGCTCCTAAGAGAAGCACGATCGCCCAAAAATCATGAATTTTCAATGCTCATCCCCTACCCTTAGAACTAGACTGGGATTTGAAACTGCATAATTAGCCTACCTCATTGCGTGAGTCGGTTCATTATGAATCCGCCTTTTCTTATTCTTGTCCCTTCCTTTTTCTAAGCCACATTATTGCTTCTAAGCCAACCTTAGCATAACCTTTCAACACTCAGTGCTATGACCGCGTTTCATCTATTGAGTGTTCCTTTCTTTGGCCTTCCTTGTTTTTTCACCTTAGGAACCCTATATGGAATCTTTGGTCGAAACTCCCACTAAGCGTGACGGGACATCTTCAAAATCAAGCAACCAAGCCGAGTGCTTCATAAACTCCATCTTACTGGGGGATTCATCACCGATCCACACAGAAAATCATAGGCTCCAAGTGTAGGCCTATCATAATAAGGATTTCAATTCCATACAAGAAATCTTGGGTTTTAAAACCCACACTGATACAAGATTGAACCTACTTTATAGGCTCACTTAGGCCCTTGGCATATAAAACTCGAAGCGCATACAACTCAAGCATTACGAGGACTACAACGAATTTCAAATCCAACATCATCCATTAACAGAATAAATCATCCTTGGGGGCTTTCCCATGTCTCCTCTTTCATAGGCTCCATGTGTACCTTGATAAGAACTTCATTACGAGTCCATACAAAAGATTGTGGGCCCCAGACCCATATGAGATCAGAACTGTTTTATGGGCTCACTTAGACCCGTAACAACTACAACGCATTTCGAATCAAACCTAACTTACATGGATCATCCTTTGGGGATTCCCATTTCTCCTCTTTCAAAAACAGTTTCTAAACGAAAATTTGAGCTTCTAATGGAACGATCAAAGCATCATATCATATCATCTGTATTAGTGTCATACCTCTGCATTAGTGTCACACATACACACAAACACGTATGCACACATGATAGCACCTTTAAGTCTAGAGTGTTAGAGGTCACTCTTTATAGGTCAAGTCTTTTCCTATCCATACACTAGCACCCACATCACAGGACACATGCATGTACCCTAGTTGTTTGTCTGTATATCTGTGTTATTTGTATTCACAGGTACCCAACATTAAACGACTCTATACGAGTTATATTCCGCCAAGGTCTGCGGACCACTACAAATTAACAACAGAAGACAAGCGCTATATACATGGTGCGTCCAGCGCATCGACAACGTCGTGCCACACTCCGAAAAGCTGCGTCCCGCAAAGCATACCACGCCAAGCGCAGGCCTATGCGTCTGGTGCACAGCCCTGTACTGCGCGCTTGGGGGCTTCTTAGCCAAGTGGGGCCCACATGCTCAACTCCTTATGAATTCAAATGGTCATTGCGACATCGCATGCAGCCAACTACGTCCCAGGGAAGGCATGTGCGTCTGGCGCACAGTCATGTACAGCACGCTTGGGGGCTTCTTAGCCAGGTGGGGCCCACATGCTTGATTCTAAATGATTTCAAATGTTTGTTACACTTCGATGTCGCGCGTCATATGCGTGTCACGCACCTAACAAAAATAAATAACCTAAATGATCCTCCTAACTATGTAGTAGGGTAAGTCAGAGTCGATCCCACAGAGAGAAAGTTGTTCAATGATTAGCCCTTATATAATGGTAAGACTAAAGAAGATTAATATCAATAATAATTGTGGAATAAACTATACTAATCAATATCAAAATAAAAGACTCTAAAGTTAAGTATCCCCACTAGCATGAATTAATACAATAATAATTCCTACCCCAAACTAATCAATTAAATGCTCACAAGGAAAAGTACACCCTATAAAATACCAAAAACCTCTCCCGAGTATCTATGGCTTCTCTAATATGCACTCAAGCCTACTCCCGTGGAATCATGCAAATTAAAGACATTAAATGCGGCACTCTAACTTCCTAACAATCCATTCTACCTACTCCCGTGGAGAATTTCATATCCTTAATTGAAATACCCAAATCCGTCAAAACCCAACTCCCGTTGTGATCAAGACAAAGGAATCATAACAATACTAGTTATCCCTAATCTAGTATTGGAATATGAACAATCAATTAAGTAAGAACAATTGAACAATTAATTTGGGAATTTAAAGAAATAATCATGAATTAATTCATACTAGGGTTCAACCTAACCATAGATAAAAGAACTACTCAAGCAAAATCACAGTAAATGAACAAAACTAGAGAACAATAGTTAAACTTCATAATAGAAAATAAAGAGAAAACAAGAAGAAAATAAGTACTTGAATTAATGGAAGAAAGGTAGAGTCTTGGAGATTAATGAAGATCTACAAGTTTCTCTCTCTAACTTCTCTCTAGAAACCCTAAAAAGTGTATGCAATAAAACTATCCTCCATCATTAAACAAATAAAAGAGTATTTATAACTTCCTAAAATAATAAAACCGACTTCGCAACACGCGTCATGGAGCAGAACAACACAATAATGACACGGACGTGTTGACCTGTAACCATAAAAAGTAATATAGAGTGACACGGACGTGTCAAAAGTGACACAGACGTGTTGCCCTGTAATCTTCAGATTCTCCAGCTCAACTTCGAACAGCTATAACTTTTGATCCAGAGCTTTGTTTGGTGCATGTAATACATCGTTAGAAAGATCTTCAAGTCTAGTTTCCAACCCAGTTGGAATCACCTCATTATCATGTTTTTGTCAAAAGTTATGAGTAAAATGGTGCAGAGGTGTCATATTTCGCACAAGTACACAAAGTCCTTTGTATCTTCTTCAATTCCAATCCGTTTTGGGCACATGATATGTCGTTTTAAAGGTCATACAAGTGCCTTAATCATCATGTCCTTATAAAGGAGTCCAGAGTACCTGAGTTTACATCAAAAGACCAAACAACCCGTGAAAGCACCGTAGCTTATAAAACGGGACCTAAATATGCATAAATACAATGTAAATGCTCTAATGCTACATGAAAATGCACCCTAATATGCAACTAAATTATGTTATAATATGCACTTATCAAACTCCCCCAAGCTAAATATTTGCTTGTCCTCAAGCAAACCAAACCAATTCACAAGGGAAGAGTAAGATGAACTTTTGTACATGATTTATACGTTCAACCATTCAATCTCTAAGACATGAAATTCGGGCATATGGAAAATATTATAATTATAATATTAGACTAAGATAGACCACAAATCACACCTCATATAAATTCATGTAATCGCAACTTGACTCACCATGGCAAACCACAAACCTTCCCCCAAGCTAGACTCAATTAAACTCGATGAACCTCACTTTAGTCGAGCACACTTTGTCTCATGTGTTTATAGGTAATGATTTTTTCACTCAAACATATACCAAGTCGACTCAAATGAAGTATTTTTCTTTAAACTTGACTATCATCTCATTCTCCACTTAAAAATGACGAAAGCATGCATATAGATCATGAGGACTTACAAAGGGTTGTAGCGTGGCTAAGGTAAGGGTAGGAAAAATATTTGGGAATGTGGTGCTAAAAGCCAACTAGTGGAGGAAATAACACTTGAACATCTATGGCCATTAGATGCAAACACCACAAAAACTTCTACTAGAAGTTCAACAACACATTGCCAATAAATCAAGATAATACCCATCCTTATCAACTCCAAGAAATTTCATTCACCTTTTATTCAATCTTTTTTTTTCACTTCTTTTTTTTTCTTTTTTCATAATTATCTTTCTCAACTTCTTAATCATTCTTTTCATTTTGCACTTTCACACTATAATTTCAAGCATTTTTTTTCTTTCAATATATTTTCTTCCAATAATTACGAAAAACCACAAACACAAGCTCAAAACATGAACTTTAATGCTACTCCACTTAGCTAGGCTTTGGTAGAGAAATCATAAAAGGCTAGAGGCTTGTAATGTAGGTTGATCAAGAGAATGGGATATCAAAAGCTCAACATGGGTTAATTAAAGGGAATAATATATATGAAAAGAAAAATGTCTGAAGGCTCAAAACAATGAAAAGAACGCCTCAATCATATCAACACATGCATATGCCACATAAATCTCAAAGAGTGCCAAGTCAAGTTCAAGAATCACACTTCATAAAGAACTATCACACAATAAAAAATAGAAGACTGATGTAGATGTGCCAGTCTATAAGGCTTGAAAAATCCTCACTGGGCTTATACTTATCGAGTAAAATCAAGTCTTTCTTGGGAAATGTCAACCAATCTTACCACAAACCCATTCAAGTTGCAAAACAATCGTACCATGAAGCGATCAATGCAGTCTAACTGAATCTTGTAAAATTTAATTATAATATCGAAGATATGCCCAAAACTCATGAATTATCAATCTCATTAATTAAAACATATATTTCATGTAATCATGAAAGAATTTCTTAAATTATATGCCATGCATGAATGCAACTAATATGCTCCTAATATTAAGAAAGCAATAAATCCTAACTCACTTTCGTAGGAATCACGATTGCACTTAGCATGAGCAACAAGCCCTTTAAACCCCTAGGCTGCCCTAGTGGACGAGTAAGGTCTCGTGAAGGTTTTCAGAAGGCATACCCACAAAGCCAAAATATGCAAAAATGCAGAAGAAATAAAATATATAATGAACCTAAACTATAATATGTGCAAAGTTATGACCCAAAAAGTAAATCCTCCCCCAAGCTAAATAACACATTGTCCTCAATGTGACAAATAATTATAGGGAGGGGAAGGGAAAGGGAAACATCCACAACCACATAACAGGATCAACTTCCTCAATCACACAATCAGGTTAAACCAAAATAAATGGCAAAAAGAGATATGACTCTCAAAAACTTGAAGAGGAAGAAAGGAAAGATTATACAAAAGGTGTAGTGGATGAAAATCCAAAGTTGAACCTCCTCACGCATCATAAGATCAAATACCTAGATATTAATCTCAATGAATAATAGGAACTCAACCCTTGGATCACAATTTACACAAATTTTATAGGTTAGTAATCAAATAAAAAAATTAGAATTTCCTAAATCTAAAATTAAAAGAAAAAAAGGTTAGAAAACTTGGGTTGCCTCCCAGGAATAGCTCATCAAAGCCCTTAGTAGTTTGTCGAATGCATCTGCATGCATCTTACAAAAAAACAAATAATATACAAAAGAAAATGTAAAATAAATTAGTTCTAATTCTCTACAAGACCTGCAAAAAGGAAAATCAAAGAAAAAGTTATATCCACAAGAGAAGGAAAAAGAAAAATTATTAGGCTTTTTACATGACCCCACAGGTTGGGAAGAAACCGAATATCATGATCATAGGAGTCATTCAAAGAGGGAGAAATAAGGAATGATGGAGGACATAATATAGGGGAAGAAAGAATGAGGTCAAGTCTTTGAGAGAAAGGAACATGAGACTCAAAAACAGTTTGTGGAACCGACAAAGACTCGTGAATTACATCACTGTCATCGAGAGGCTTCTCTAAGAAAGGCTTTTCAACCAAGGGTTCTTCCTCCTTCAAAATATCCATCATATTGATCTCTCCTATAATTTGATCATCAACCCCATTACTCTCATTCTCTATACAACTCGCATCATCATCATCATAAATATAATGTTCGAGATGATGAGAATTTTGAGTAGAATAATGAAATTTATATTGGGGTGAGGGGGTGAAATCATTCACTAAAATCACATCACAAGACAAAATATCATGAGAAGTAGAGTGACAATTAGAACAATAAGGAGGTGGTGTAATGTAAGTTTGGGGTGAAGGAATTACTCTAGCAGATAAAGACATCTCCCACTCATAAGTATCCCTAGCCAACCACTCAATTAAATCCCAACAGTAATCAGGAGATTGGAATAGAAATCCTCTATTAGACATTGATTCTACCACCATCTTAGTTTCTTCATTTAACTCATAAATCACTAGGCACATATCCCATAGTTTAATTCCATGATTAGGACCAATAAAATCACCAAGTCTATGATAGTATTTCCAAAACACTCCATTCTCATATTGAGGAAAAGAAAAAATTGCTCTAGAATTACTAGCATATACATGGGGTTCACAAAACATATGAGGTAATTCAGGAGAACTCATACAAAAATTGAGAGGATTTTGATGTGATGCATCAAAACTGTAAACATGAGAATCCCAATAATTATGACTATGTTGCCTAGCAAAAGAATTATCCCCATCATCAAAATAGCATGACTCCATGATACGAAAAAAAAGGAAAAAAAAAATATATTCACAAAAGAAAGGAAAAAAAAATATATATATATATACAGTCTAGTCTCACCAAAAATAAAAACTAAATAAAACACACTATCTCCCCGGCAACGGCGCCAAAATTTGATAGGCGTGTCGCGCACCTAACAAAAATAAATAACCTAACTGATCCTCCTAACTATGTAGTAGGGTAAGTCAGAGTCGATCCCACAGAGAGAAAGTTGTTCTATGATTAGCCCTTATATAATGGTAAGACTAAAGAAGATTAATATCAATAATAATTGTGGAATAAACTATACTAATCAATATCAAAATAAAAGACTCTAAAGTTAAGTATCCCCACTAGCATGAATTAATACAATAATAATTCCTACCCCAAACTAATCATTTAAATGCTCACAAGGAAAAGTACACCCTATAAATACCAAAAACCTCTCCCGAGTATCTATGGCTTCTCTAATATGCACCCAAGCCTACTCCCGTGGAATCATGCAAATTAAAGACATTAAATGCGGCACTCTAACTTCCTAACAATCCATTCTACCTACTCCCGTGGAGAATTTCATATCCTTAATTGAAATACCCAAATTCGTCAAAACCCAACTCCCGTTGTGATCAAGACAAAGGAATCATAACAATACTAGTTATCCCTAATCTAGTATTGGAATATAAACAATCAATTAAGTAAGAACAATTGAACAATTGATTTGGGAATTTAAAGAAATAATTTTGAATTAATTCATACTAGGGTTCAACCAAACCATAGATAAAAGAACTACTCAAGCATAATTACAGTAAATGAACAAAACTAGAGAACAATAGCTAAACTTCATAATAGAAAATAAAGAGAAAACAAGAAGAAAATAAGTACTTGAATTAATGGAAGAAAGGTAGAGTCTTGGAGATTAATGAAGATCTACAAGTTTCTCTCTCTAACTTCTCTTTAGAAACCCTAAAAGTGTATGCAATAAAACTATCCTCTATCATTAAATAAATAAAAGAGTATTTATAACTTCCTAAAATAATAAAACCGACTTCGCAACACGCGTCATGGAGCAGAACAACATGGACGTGTCAATAATTACACGGACGTGTTGACCTGTAACCATAAAAAGTAATATACGAAAATAAGCTACTGCCTCGAAGAAATCAGAGTGACACGGACGTGTCAAAAGTGACACGGACGTGTTGCCCTGTAATCGTCAGATTCTCCAGCTCAACTTCGAACAGCTATAACTTTTGATCCAGAGCTTTGTTTGGTGCATGTAATACATAGTTAGAAAGATCTTCAAGTCTAGTTTCCAACACAGTTGGAATCACCTCATTATCATGTTTTTGTCAAACGTTATGAGTAAAATGGTGCAGAGGTGTCATATTTCGCACAAGTACACAAAGTCCTTTGTATCTTCTTCAATTCCAATCCGTTTTGGGCACATGATATGTCGTTTTGAAGGTCATACAAGTGCCTTAATCATCATGTCCTTATAAAGGAGTCCAAAGTACCTGAGATTACATCAAAAGACCAAACAACCCGTGAAAGCACCGTAGCTTATAAAACGGGACCTAAATATGCATAAATACAATGTAAATGCTCTAATGCTACATGAAAATGCACCCTAATATGCAACTAAATTATGTTATAATATGCACTTATCAGCGCGCGACAAACCAACGAATTTTCAAAAGTTAACAAAAATACGACTTTGCCATTCTTCCTACATGGTATACTCTGCACAAACTTTCAACATACATTGCTCGAGAAACAACAAATACTCAGGAGCACTAACGACGGAAACCAAACCGTTAGGTGATGGGACCAAGTTATGTGCGATTATAGAGTGTTGAGAAGTCCATTTTACTAAGGTTTAAGGTTTAAGAAGGAGAGTTTTACTAATCTAAACCTTAGGGTGGAGAAGAGGGAGTTATGATGAATTTGTGATATTAGAGGAGATTTAAGGTTATTTTGTGGTTATGTGTTTATGATCATTTACAGGTGGATTCCCATCCCGTGGTTGCGATCCATTCAACATAAAAAGACCACAAAGTCATTGGAGGTTTAGCGTTATAATGTTAAATGGTGGAGGCATCCAAGTTCATTTTATGGCTCTACGGCATTGTGTGTCCACCATGGACGTTGAAGAGCCCACCTAGAGCGTCGGTGGAGAAGGTTGGAGCTGGGCACTACACACGCACAACCCGAGCTCATCGAGCACCAAATTCATGTGCGGCGGCCAGTGCCGACTCGCGCGCCCTTCCGCACGACTCGCGCATATGTAGGCTGAAGGAAGCTCGCCGGACAGGTGTCGAAGGCCTGAGCCGCGCGCTAGGCCTGCCCGACTCGCGCGCTGCGAGTGAAGACTGGATGCTTGGCAGCAGGACATGCCCGACTCGCGCGCTAGACCTGCCCGACTCGCGCACTTCAACGCGGCTGCGACTCTTCGGCAATTTTCAGCTTTCCTTAGGATTTATTAAGGGGAAAAACGTTTTGTTTTGGATATCTTGTAATTTCTGAACTGAATTAGAGAGGAGAAAAAGAAGAACCCTAATCCCTTTTTCTCCCTTTTTGAGTTTCTAATCATGAGTTTGAAGATTTGGTTGATGGATGCTATGTCGATTGTAACCTAAATCTACTCTTGAGAACGGTTAATCAAGCTTCGGTCTATTATTGTGAGGTTTCTCTTTGTTAACTTTTTCTTAATTATAATTGTGATTTCTTGATTTTAATCTATGATTGTGGTATGTATTGCTAGGAGTACTACTAGTTTATACATTCGATTTATCATTTGCTAGGATTTAGAATTGATGTCGATTCATCTGTTCTTCTTTCATGAGTAGCAATCTAGGGTTTGATTAATGAATCTGATTATTCTTGATTAATCACTAGAGAAATCACAAGTTCCAATTTGAATATGTTGTGCTAGCAATTTGTTAATTGGCTCATTGTTTCCTAGTTCGTTGATGTTCTATTGATTTGAATTTAATCTCTAGTTCAAGTTTTATGATCATCTGATTGTGATTGTTTAACGGTACTTTTGAGGGAAAGGAATTTGATTTCCAACTTTGAGTAATTAAGAGTAAAGTTGCACATTTGAGAAACCAATGATCAATAGTACGAATCGAAGTGGCCATTAACCGAACTCAAGATTCTTCTCTTCTTGATTACATCACTTCTTTATTATACTTTAGTTCTTCGTATTTAGTTATTCATTTATTTAATCACAAAACTACGCAAAACCCCCATTTGATCTATTATAAGCATGAGTTAGTCCCCAACATTTATTTGTATTGGAAAGAAGGAAAATAAACTTTTATCTTTGGTAGCGCGTTGGTGCGCGGGGGCGGATGTGTCGTCGTTGTGCACCGCGCCCGGCCAAAGATAAAATTTCTCCTACTCTCTTCTACACTAAGGTAGTATAGTGGAAGTAGGGGTCGTATCCACAGGGAAACAGGGACGAGTTTAGTACTTAGCGTGATTCGAAACCTAGATTAAGCTAAGGGCCGAGAAACCTAATTACAAAGGGGGGTTTCAAAACTAAAACTAACTAGCAAGTAAATAAAATGAGAAATCAATTATGGAAAGATCTTGAATCCGATTAACATCCACTTCAATTCATTATCGATCCTTGAACCTCCACTCTAATTATTTCCATAATTATCTATTGTCGAGAATTAATCTCGTGTTCTCCTTATTCTTAGTTGAATAGCACGATCAGCGTGACTATAAAACCCTAACTAAAGGATAACCTAGTCCGATCTGCGTCTAAGTTCAATCCAATAGCAGCAATAAACACAGAGAACCAATAGACCTGCTAATGTCATACACGCGATAAACATTCAACAGTTGATTCAATTTCCCTAAGAACTAACCAAGATGATCAGCATCTAAATTACTCCCTAGTTTGCTACCAATTGATAAAAGAATAAAACAATCCGATTCTATTCTTAAATCTAGCATTAGATTAATCACACAATCAAACTAGTAACGTTCCTAGCATAATTATGCAATAATCATGGAAAGCAAGCATAGAAATCGAACCATAATCAAGGAAAAGAGAAAGAGAGGAAAGATCTCACAATAACGGTTGAAGCTTCATGTTAATTTCTTCAAGAACAGTTCAAGCTACAATCCGATAGCATAAACCAAATCCAACATTGAAATCCCTAAAAACTAAACTAAGAAATGAAAACTAAAACTAAGAAATGAAAAACAAAGAAAAGAGAAATGAAGAACAAAGAGGAACGAAGAAGGAAAGATGAAAAGAGAATCATGAAGAAGGAAGGATGAGGAGAGGAGCTCTCCCCTCAAGCTTGCCACTCCAAGATCTACATTTCAGCTCTCCTCTTCGTGCTCCACTTCGTCTCCCAACAAAAATTAGGTTTTAGGAAGCATTTAAACCCCGCACAAAATTGTGGCCCCAAGCCGACTTAAGCGTCGCGAGTCGCGCCACTGATCGCGAGTCGCGAAGATCGCACTGCCAAACCGCACAAAATGGCCTGGACAGGGGTCGCGAGTCGCGAAGTTCCTCGCGAGTCGCGAGGGCATGCTTCGCGCGAGGTGCGAGTAATCTCGCGAGTCGCGAGCGTCTTGGCCGGGCGTCTTGGTCGTGCGCGCGCTGGCCGTGCGAGTCTTCGGGCCGTGCGAGCTTGCGTGCGATGGCTTCGCGCTTGAGCTTGCTAGGCATGCGGTGCTTGGGCTTGCGATGCTGGCTGGTGGAGCTTGGTTGTGGCGGAGCTTGGTTGGTGAGACGATGTTGTGGAACCATTCATGCTTCCAAGAGCTCGGAACTTACAACTTTAATAATAATTAATATATAAAATTCCGAACTTCCGCTAAGGTCGATTTATATGCAAACATTAACAATTACAAATAAATCCCTTAGCAAAGTGTACCTAAACTACCACAAAAACATCGTATAACTTGAGCGTATCAAATACCCCCACACTTGAACTTTACTCGACCTCGAGTAAACTCAAAAATGAGAAATACCAATGAAATCATCACCCAAGTTATCAACACCAACCTCTCTCTCCACCAACTACATCATCATCATCACATCTTAACAACATCCGCTGAAAAACCTAAACGTAAGGGACGATGATTCCCCCACACTTAGATTCGAGCTCACCTGAAAAATACAAAGACGCGACAACAATAATCACCAAACGACAACCAAAATGTGAGCTCAAATCCTGAAGGATCTCAAAGGAATTGAACTCACTCCAACGCCACAATCAAAATGACAACTCGCCTAAAACCTCAAAAGATAAACTACTATTACAACAACTAACTTAAAATAGCAAGCCATGGAACAAAGACAAAAAGGGATAAATTCCATGCTTACTCCCAAAAACAAACAATCAAAAGAAAGTGAAAGCCAAAACAAATCTCCGGCAAATGAGTCTTCAAAATACATAATTCTCTCTTAATCTCTCATTTTGCCTAGGAGCCCTTTCGGGTTTTCATCCTAGCTTCTCACATTTCTTTTTTCATCTCACCATCTTACCCGCTCAATATAAGCCACTTTTTTGCATAGGTTGCCCTTTCGGGTTTTCAACCTATCCGGGCCCCCAATTTTTGCCCGAGTCGCCCGCCCTTGCGGGTTTTCAACTCAGCGGGTTTCATTTCATCACTTTTTTTTTTTTATATTTTTTTTTCATTTTCATTTTTTTCTTCATTTTTTTTTTCAAATTGAAATAAATATAACATAAATACAACATAGATACATGAGAATGAGAATACCCTCCCCCCTACTTAAACTACACATTGTCCTCAATGTGTCGACAATTAGTAGAAAAAGTAAACTGAAAAATGGGGGGAAAATGGAAAATCGGGCACATCGAAGATCGAATGCTCAAGACTCATGACCAAACAATCCGTCAAATTCAAATTTCTTAACAACACCAACTCAAATCTCCGAAATCAACTCATAACCCTCTCCCTCAAATCACTCAAACAAATGGCAAATTCAAAAGTTTTAAATTTTTGAGATTTGCACCTAGCTCAAGAGATCGAAAAGATACAACAATCTCACTCCTCTAGTGTTACCAACTCCTAGCTATTGAACTCCTCCCAACGGGGTTTCTTTTGTGGACTTGGGCTCAAAGTGGATTAAGATTTGTTGTGGTTCTTTTGAGTGGGTGGGTGGTGGGTGAAAGAAAGTTTATTTTGGTGGTGGAAATTTGATGAGAAAATAAAGAAAAAGAAAGAAAATAAAAAGGGTCTCGGGTTGCCTCCCGAGAAGCGCTGTTGTTTAAAGTCGTTAGCTCGACTTATTACCTTAAGCTCAATCATTAGGTTGTGCTCCATGTGTGACAATGGTGGTTCCATGTCAATCTCCACTTCAAATACCTGCAAAATTGATTGAGAAGAACTCTTGCAATGCATCGTTAGTACCTAGCTTACTACATCATGGTTGAGCATATAACATCAGATTATATCCAAAACCTAGCATTAAGTCAACAACAAACATTAACTAGTAGTACTCCTAGCTAATCCAAGTCATGACCATTACTATAAATGTTTAAAGCTAGACAATAACCAAGATATAGAGTAAATCATACCATAAACCGTCAAAAGCTTCAATCAACCATTCTCAAGAGAGTGGCCAACCAAAAACAAAGAGCACAAACAATACCATCCAAAAATCACGCTAAATACAAACAAGTAACACCGTTTCCCCGGCAACGGCGCCAAAATTTGGTGCGCGGGGGCGGATGTGTCGTCGTTGTGCACCGCGCCCGGCCAAAGATAAAATTTCTCCTACTCTCTTCTACACTAAGGTAGTATAGTGGAAGTAGGGGTCGTATCCACAGGGAAACAGGGACGAGTTTAGTACTTAGCGTGATTCGAAACCTAGATTAAGCTAAGGGCCGAGAAACCTAATTACAAAGGGGGGTTTCAAGTATATTATTAACAAACTAAAACTAACTAGCAAGTAAATAAAATGAGAAATCAATTATGGAAAGATCTTGAATCCGATTAACATCCACTTCAATTCATTATCGATCCTTGAACCTCCACTCTAATTATTTCCATAATTATCTATTGTCGAGAATTAATCTCGTGTTCTCCTTATTCTTAGTTGAATAGCACGATCAGCGTGACTATAAAACCCTAACTAAAGGATAACCTAGTCCGATCTGCGTCTAAGTTCAATCCAATAGCAGCAATAAACACAGAGAACCAATAGACCTGCTAATGTCATACACGCGATAAACATTTAACAGTTGATTCAATTTCCCTAAGAACTAACCAAGATGATCAGCATCTAAATTACTCCCTAGTTTGCTACCAATTGATAAAAGAATAAAACAATCCGATTCTATTCTTAAATCTAGCATTAGATTAATCACACAATCAAACTAGTAACGTTCCTAGCATAATTATGCAATAATCATGGAAAGCAAGCATAGAAATCGAACCATAATCAAGGAAAAGAGAAAGAGAGGAAAGATCTCACAATAACGGTTGAAGCTTCATGTTAATTTCTTCAAGAACACGGTTCGAAGCTACAATCCGATAGCATAAACCAAATCCAACATTGAAATCCCTAAAAACTAAACTAAGAAATGAAAACTAAAACTAAGAAATGAAAAACAAAGAAAAGAGAAATGAAGAACAAAGAGGAACGAAGAAGGAAAGATGAAAAGAGAATCATGAAGAAGGAAGGATGAGGAGAGGAGCTCTCCCCTCAAGCTTGCCACTCCAAGATCTACATTTCAGCTCTCCTCTTCGTGCTCCACTTCGTCTCCCAACAAAAATTAGGTTTTAGGAAGCATTTAAACCCCGCACAAAATCGTGGCCCCAAGCCGACTTAAGCGTCGCGAGTCGCGCCACTGATCGCGAGTCGCGAAGATCGCACCGCTAAAACCGCACAAAATGGCACCGGACGGGGGTCGCGAGTCGCGAAGTTCCTCGCGAGTCGCGAGGGCATGCCGCTCGCGAGGTGCGAGTAATCTCGCGAGTCGCGGCTTTGGCCGGTCTAGCGTGTCTGTATGTTAGGCGTGCGAATCTTGTCTTTGCGAGTGCCGGGCCGTGCGAGCTTGCGTGGTATGGCCGCCGCTTTGAGCTTGCTAGGCATGCGGTGCTTGGGCTTGCGATCTGGTTTGGTGGAGCTTGGTTGTGGCGGAGCTTGGTTGGTGAGACGATGTTGTGGAACCATTCATGCTTCCAAGAGCTCGGAACTTACAACTTTAATAATAATTAATATATAAAATTCCGAACTTCCGCTAAGGTCGATTTATATGCAAACATTAACAATTACAAATAAATCCCTTAGCAAAGTGTACCTAAACTACCACAAAAACATCGTATAACTTGAGCGTATCACGCGTACGACCGCGTCTCACCAAATTTTGGCGCCGTTGCCGGGGACTTGGCAACTACTAAAACGTGTTTATTGTAGATTGTGTTTTGAAATTTTACTTTTTGATTAGTATAGGGTTGGCACCCGTGCTACTAACCAAGATTGTGTGGATTTCAATCCCGAGTTAGAATTGAATCTTTTCAGGTTGCGAAGGGAATTGAGAAGAAATTTTCAAGAACTTCCATTTTCATTGAATTTGGAAGAAGAAATGCCACCTAGGGTGGAGACTCGTACTCTGAGGGAGCTCACCGCTCCTAATCTTGATCAGCAACCATTATGTATCACTTTCCCAACACCGGAAGCAGGTACCACTTTCGAGCTCAAGTCAGGGCTCATTCATCTATTATCATCTTTCCATGGGCTCAGTGGTGAAGACCCTAACAAGTTCCTATCCGAGTTCCATGTTGTGTGCTCAAGCATGAAACCGAGTAATGCCACGGAAGAGCAAGTTAAGATGAGGGCATTTCCTTTTTCTCTTAAGGATACGGCCAAAGATTGGCTATATTATCTTCCTCCGGGGTGTATCTCCAGTTGGTCTGAGATGAAGAAGCGGTTCCTTGATAAATATTTTCCCGCTTCAAAGTCATCCACACTCAAGAAAGAGATAAGCAACATAGAGCAGAGATATGATGAACCTTTGTATGAATATTGGGAGCGTTTTAAGAGATTATGTGCAAGCTGCCCGTATCATGGATATAGTGAGGAAGATCTAATCTTATACTTCTATAATGGACTTTCTGATGATGATGTGCGGATGATTAATGCAGCTAGTGGTGGATCGATCATAAATAAGACTCCAGCGAACGCTAGAGCTTTGATAGAGGAGCTTTCTGAAGGCTCCAAACATTTTAGTAGGCGATCCACCCACGAGAAGGTGAATGTGGGTAGCTCAAACACGCAAAATCCCAAACTTGAAGAACAGGTTCAAGCTCTTACCTCACTAGTAAGAGAGCTCATTATTAAGGGACACACACAACAAGTTAAGGCGTGTGGGATATGTGCTTCGAGATCACCCCACCGATTATTGCCCACAACTTCAAGAGGGGTCTAGTGCGGGAAGTCAACGCTCTTGGTTTTCAAGGCTCCGGGAATCAAAGGAGATATGATCCTTATTCCAATACATACAATCCTGGTTGGAGAGATAATCCGAGGTTGAGATATGGGAATGAGCAAGGTAACCAACAACCCAATCATCAACCGCAACAACAGTTCATGAGACCCCAAGCTCCAGTTCAGGGTCATCATCAGGGTCAGAATTCGGATATGAGGCAAAGTTCTACAATGTCTACTGAAGATATGCTCAATGCCTTAACCAAGAATGTGACCACCATGCGAGGAATATGGTACGGTTTCAAGAGGAAACCCGCTCTAGTATAAGGAATTTGGAAACACAGATGAGCCAGGTTTCGAGTGCAGTGAGCAAGCTAGAGGCTCGTGAATTGGGAAAATTACCCTCCCAAACTGAAGTAAACCCAAAGAAGAATGTGAGTTCTATCATGATAAGGGGTGATACACAGCTGACAGAGGGAGAGAGCATGGTTGCAAGAAAGAAGGAAGTTACTTTACTTCCAAAGCATCGACCTCCCCCACCTTTTCCAGAAGCTTTGCGGGCCGATAGAAGGTATGAACGCAACAAAGGTATATACGAGCCCATATGCGAAAGTGAGGTAAGTTCTCCTATTTTAACAAAAGTAGAGAAAACTAGTGAGCATGTTTCTGCTATTTCTCATAATGCACTTCCTCCCAAATATGATGACCCAGGCATGTTTACCATCCCTTGCACTATTAATGACATTGGTATTCCTAAAGCTATGTTAGACTTAGGGGCTTCAATTAATGTGATTCCATTTTCAATATATAAGTCTTTAGCGCTTGGCCCTTTGCATGCAACAAATGTCATAGTGCAATTAGCTGACGGATCCCACTCTTATCCCAAGGGTAAGGTAAAGGATGTATTAGTTCATGTTGGTAAACTTCAGTTTCCTACTGACTTTTATGTACTGGACATGGAGTCTGATTGTCATATTTCTCCTGTTCTTTTAGGGAGACCGTTTTTGAAAACATCCAGTACAAAAATTGATGTTGGTGCTGGGACATTAACTGTGGAGTTTGGGGGACATTTAGAAGCATTTGGTATTCATGAGTCTGAACATCCCTCATGCTTTGTGGGTACTATTCAGTCCATAGTGTGTGATACATATGATACCAGTGAGGGACATGAGTCATTGGATGTAGTGAGGTTGCAAAAACATGAGAGACCACCTGATTTCTTGCATCATTTTACACCGTTATCACTAACGCTAGGCGTGCGGGGAAAATGTCTCATCAAGCTTACAGGTACAAGTGTTGGAACAAGGAGTTGAACCACCCCCGGACTGATTTTGGGAGGTATAAGGTCAAGCTAACGACTTTAAACTAGCGCTACTCGGGAGGCAGCCCGTGCCTTGTATTATTTCTACTTACTTTCTTTTCCCCTTTCTTTTCTTTTTATTTTTCTTTCTCTTTATTAGGATTTTATGCTTGGTGTACTTTGCTTCATGTTTGCAGGTATCCTTAGCACATACAAGGAGGTGAAAAAAAAAAAAAAAAAAAATCGCAACGCTGAGTAGGGAAAAGTTGCAGAAGCTCATGCGCGACTCGCGCCTAAATGCGCACGACTCGCGCACGACGAGCAACCCTGGACGAAGTTTCAGAAACGAATGCCCGACTCGCGCAGGTGTAGCGCCCGAGTCGCGCGTTTCGAGCTGCACAAGACGGAAACCCTTCGATTTCGTTTCTCTTCATTCTTTCACCCCATTACCCTCACCCTTCTCGACTATCTCTCTCTTTCCCTAAGTCTCACCACCCCCAAATCTCCATTCCAATCTTTCATCATTCTCACACTCTTTTCTCCCTCTCACACCCATAACTCGTCATTTCTATCCTCAATCTTTCTCTTTCACCACAAAAATCTTAAATTTTTCTTTATTTTCGAAAAACCCTAACTTTTGGGGCTTCTTTCACCTTCCTCAATTTGCACCAATTGAAGACATAAGATGACTTTTGGAGTATCATGGAAGATTTATTTGGGGCTGCATTGACGAAAGCCACACTTGGAACTCCGGATTTGGTAAACTTTCAATCCATCCCTCTTGGTTTTGCTTGAATTTCAGTTCTTGCTTAATCTTTGGATTGCTTGTTGTGATTATATATGTTCTTGGTGTGATTGCTTGTTTCTTGTTGGTTGTTTGTGAATTGGTGTGGGTTTTGTGCTTTGGTGGAGTTGAGGTGTGTGCATTGTGTGGTGTATGATAGGATAGTGTTGTGGTGGAGGTTAAAGAAGGTGTGGTGATATTTCAGGTTTGGGTTTTATTTGATTGGTGAGATTGGTTCTTTTGGTGATAACTTGCTTTGCTTCCCTACTCTTGCTATGGCACCTAAGAGAGCTCGGAATGATTGTCTAGGTCTCACTCACCTTAATGCAACTCAACTGAAAAGGTGGAAAACATTGACCAAACCGGGAAGAACAATTCAAGAGACCAAGTTTGTGTGCCGCGACACCTTACGCGAACTAGGACTCTTTGAACCGGTTAAGTTCCTCTTAGCCAAGGTGGGTTTGGATGGATTCATGGAGATAAGAATGCCGACTTATGAGAGATACACATTGGAGTTTCTCTCTACACTAGAGAAACGGGATAGTCCTGAGGGCCCCACCATCATTTTCACCCTTAATGGCAAGAATTTTCAATTGACCTATGAGGAGGTAAAACTTGCTTTTGGTTGGAACTATGAGCCAGATGATCGGTTTATGGCAGCCGGTGTATGTAATGAGGCTCTTTTCTGGTCAGACATCACACGTGGACTCATTTGGGGTCATAGGTGCAAAAGTAGCCAAATTCCTCACCCCGCTCTTAGATTTGTCCACCGTCTACTAGCTATGACGGTATTCTGCCATGGGGAACCTACTGCTATTCCCAAGCTTGATCTCAAGTGTTTATGGACTATGACACCGGGGAGGTGTCGGATGCCCGGACTGGTTAGATATCTGGTTGAATGGTTGTTTTGAGGTGCGTCGCAAGGAGCATGGGAAAATCAGTATGGGGGGTATGGTGACTCAACTAGCACACTATGTTGGGGAGGAAGTACATGTGGATGAGGAAGGAGAAGATATTTTGCGCCCTCTAAACTTTTAAAACTCGGCGAAGTGATTTTACACACAAATATCTATTACTCAATTGCATAAAGCCTACATGCTGTGGTTTCCTCCCTCTAAGGACCATTTTGTGTGGCTCTACGGTTCTAACTTGGTAAGGTACATGTCCTTGCCACAAAACCGTCTCGCCATCACTGAGCATACTTCACAAGCTGATCTTTTTATCCCACCTGATGACATCTATCGTTCGGGGGTGGAAGAAGAGTTCAACCAAATTAGAGGCGCGGCCCCAGCACCAGCCCGCGAAGAGAATCGAGAGGCTGAGAGTGAGCATCAGGAGATGGGTGAGGCCGAGATACCTCTTTCCTTTGAGGCTAGAGTGACCAGTCGGTTAGACTACTATGGTCAGGAGCTTTACGAGTTGAGGCAACAATACCACACCTTAGATGACAATGTCTATTCGATGCACTCTATGATGTCTGCCATGAATAATTTCTTTGTGTCCCAATATCCATCTACTCGTTGATGGGACGGGGGTATGTTGATCCCACCGCCGAGATCGATCTTTGAGTTGACTCGCAGAGAGCTGCGAGGGATTGTCTAGCCGACATCCCGGAGGACCTTCTAGGTCCTAGATTGTAAGTTTCCCCCTTTCCCTTTTGTTTATTGTTTGTCCATTCTTCCATTGAGGGCAATGTTTGCTTCAAATGTGGGGGAGGGATAGCTTACTTTCTTGTATATAATTTGTTTTATTTTTGCTAAAAAAAAAAAAAAACAATAAAAAAAAAAAAGAAAAAAAAGAAAACCCGCTGAGTTGAAAACCCGCAAGGGTGGGCGACTCAGGCAAAAATGAGGGCCCGGATAGGTTGAAAACCCGAAAGGGCAACTTATGCAAAAAAGTGGCTAATTGGAGCGGGTGAGATGGTGAGCTCATAAAAAAAAATGTGTGTGAAGCTAGGATGAAAACCCGAAAGGGCTCCTAGGCAAAATGAGAGATAAAAGAGAGAAAATTTGAAATCATTTGCCGGAGTTGGTGTCATAAGGAGGATTGGTGATATAAGGAGTGCCTCGGGTAGGTTTTTCATCTTGATGTTCGGAGTTAGAGGCGAATAGGAGAGCTCGCTCATCATTGGAGGAATAAGGAGTTTGGTGTTGTGATTGTGTTTAGATGGTCCAGGTTCGAGTCCTTTGAGATTTGTCAGGACTCGAATTTGCTTTTGTCATTTCATGACATGAGGATGGTTGTGGTGTTGTGCAGATTGGAATGGCTTTGAATCCTTTGAGATCTTTCGGGGTTCAAAGTCATGTGTTTTTATTATCTTGGTGTTGAGCATAGTATGAGAGTGCGATTTATATTATTTCAGGAGAGCTTTTAGTTCAAGTGTGGGGGTGACTCTCACCCTTAGACTTGGCTTTGAGCGAATCGGGGGAAATAGCAAACTTTTATCATAAACTAGGATGGAGAGATAAGGGGAGTAGTGAAAGGTGAGCAATGGCTTGGAAGGGGTGCCTCATTGACCTTTATTTTGAGTTTACTCGAGGTCGAGTAAAGTTCAAGTGTGGGGGTATTTGATGGGACCAAGTTATGTGCGATTATAGAGTGTTGAGAAGTCCATTTTACTAAGGTTTAAGGTTTAAGAAGGAGAGTTTTACTAATCTAAACCTTAGTGTGGAGAAGAGGGAGTTATGATGAATTTGTGATATTAGAGGAGACTTAAGGATATTTTGTGGTTATGTGTTTATGATCATTTACAGGTGGATTCCCATCCCGTGGTTGCGATCCATTCAACATAAAAAGACCACAAAGTCATTGGAGTTTAGCGTTATAATGTTATATGGTGGAGGCATCCAAGTTCATTTTATGGCTCTACGGCATTGTGTGTCCACCATGGACGTTGAAGAGCCCACCTAGAGCGTCGGTGGAGAAGGTTGGAGCTGGGCACTACACACGCACAACCCGAGCTCATCGAGCACCAAATTCATGTGTAGCAGCCAGTACCCGACTCGTGCGCCCTAACTGCACGACTCGCGCATATGTAGCTGAAGAGACTGCTGGACAGTGTCGAAGGCCCGAGCCGCGCGCTAGGCCTGCCCGACTCGCGCGCTGCGAGTGAAGACTGGATGCTTGGCAGCAGGACATGCCCTACTCGCGCGCTAGACCTGCCCGACTCGCGCACTTCGACGCGGCTGCGACTCTTCGGCAATTTTCAGCTTTCCTTAGGTTTTATTAAGGGGAAAAACTTTTTGTTTTGGATATCTTGTAATTTCTGAACTGAATTAGAGAGGAGAAAAAGAAGAACCCTAATCCCTTTTTCTCCCTTTTTGAGTTTCTAATCATGAGTTTGAAGATTTGCTTGATGGATGCTATGTCGATTGTAGCCTAAATCTACTCTTGAGAACGGTTAATCAAGCTTCGGTCTATTATTGTGAGGTTTCTCTTTGTTAACTTTTTCTTAATTATAATTGTGATTTCTTGATTTTAATCTATGATTGTGGTATGTATTGCTAGGAGTACTACTAGTTTATACATTCGATTTATCATTTGCTAGGATTTAGAATTGATGCCGATTCATCTGTTCTTCTTTCATGAGTAGCAATCTAGGGTTTGATTAATGAATCTGATTATTCTTGATTAATCACTAGAGAAATCACAAGTTCCAATTTGAATATGTTGTGCTAGCAATTTGTTAATTGGCTCATTGTTTCCTAGTTCGTTGATGTTCTATTGATTTGAATTTAATCTCTGATTAGATTAGATTAATCTTTAGTTCAAGTTTTATGATCATCTGATTGTGATTGTTTAACGGTACTTTTGAGGGAAAGGAATTTGATTTCCAACTTTGAGTAATTAAAAGTAAAGTTGCACATTTGAGAAACAAATGATCAATAGTACGAATCGAAGTGGCCATTAACCGAACTCAAGATTCTTCTCTTCTTGATTACATCACTTCTTTATTATACTTTAGTTCTTCGTATTTAGTTATTCATTTATTTAATCACAAAACTACGCAAAACCCCCATTTGATCTATTATAAGCACGAGTTAGTCCCCAAGTCTCTGTGGATTCGACCCTACATGCCACTTACATTTATTTGTATTGGAAAGAAGGAAAATAAACTTTTATCTTTGGTAGCGCGTACGACCGCGTCTCACCATTAGGTCTGCGGACCATTTCACACTAACGACAGAAAACGCACTGTTAGGTATGCGGACCATTTCAAATTAACAGTGGAAAACACACCGCTAGGTCTGCGGACCATTATCAACACCCCGGAGCGGGAATATAATAGCTCTACCCGGCGTGAGCCGGAACATAATAGCTCTACACATCATCAACACCCCGGAGCGGGAACACAATTGCTCTACCCCGACGTGAGCCGGAGCATAATAGCTCTACACATTATCAACACCCCGGAGCGGGAACATAATAGCTCTACCCCGACGTGAGCCGGAACATAATAGCTCTACCCCGACGTGAGCTGGAACATAATAGCTCTACACATTATCAACACCTCGGAGCGGGAACATAATAGCTCTACCCCGACGTGAACCGGAACATAATAGTTTTACCCCGACGTGAACCGGAACATAATAGCTCTACACATTATTAATACCCCGGAGCGGGAACATAATAGCTCTACCCCGACGTGAGCCGGAACATAATAGCTTTACCCCGACGTGAGTCGGAACATAATAGCTCTACACATTATCAACACCCTGGAACGGGAACATAATAGCTCTACCCCGACGTGAGCCGGAACAGAATAGCTCTACACATCATCAACACCCTGGAGCGGGAACATAATAGCTCTACCCCGACATGAGCCGGGCCATAATAGCTCATGATTCCTTTTTTTCACATATCATTTCATTTTTTGCAAAATTACAATTATTTTGCAAATGTGTTTTACATATGTCCGTTCCTGATACTTTGCTTATTTTGCAGGTACTGGCGTAAAAGAGTGATTTTGGATTGCAGCGCATCTAGAATCATTCTCCATCCCGACACGTATACTTTGACTTTCGGTTTTACAAACCTCAGTCAAAATGGGGGCTTCTGTAGACACATAATTGTGTCTCCCCATTTAGTACCCTATGATGATTAATACCCCGCTCCAATTGGTCCGGATCGAGGAAAGAATAAAGAACGAGTCTAAAATAAAAAAATTTAAGCCCAAAACCATTTTCTAACTCATTTTCAAAAACCTTTTATAAATAGTTTTACTAAATCCACTTCCTAAAACGTTTTAAAATAACTTTTTAAGGCACATCTTCTAAAACCTTTTAAAAAGCCCAATTTTATGAAACCCCTTTTCTAGCCCAATTTAATTAATAGGATTATTTAATTTTATTAATTAGTTTTATTAATAAAAATATCTTTTATAAAAATAATCTTTTCTCCAAAGTGTTTTTATCTAACTCTTTTCTGAAATCTTTTTTTAATAAAAATCTTTTAGAGACCTATTATCTTTTAAAAACCTATTGCAACTCAGCTACCTAAACCACCCTAAACCTATACATAATCCTCACTCCAAAAATCTCTCAGCAGTATCTCACAACTGAAATCCTTCGACACAATTCACGGCCCTGATACTCACAAATTCACTCGGCAAATCTCTCGCCTCATAGAACAAAACCCACACCTCCCTACTTGCTGCCACATAACTTCCCTAAACCATTCATCACCTGCGCCTACTACTATACACCCACAACACCAAGATCATCACCCACCTATCATCTAAGTCAACGCCCACACCCATAATCTCAGAATTCCCTAACACTCCTTCCCTAATCTCACAAATCACCACGCACACCATCACACATAACTCACAACTAACCTTATATTCATGCGACACATACATATACTTGTGCCACATACATATACTTGCGCCACATCATCCTCATCTCACCTACACCTGCAAACCGCTTAATACACTTAGGCTCTGTTTGGCAAAACTAGCGGTTGCGGTAGCTGTTAGCTGTTGTAGTAGTTGTTAGCGGTTGAGGTAGCTGTTAGCGATTAGCGTTCGAGGTAGTTGTTTAGAATATAAGTGTTTGGCAAAAGTAGCTCTCAGGATTGCAAAAAACAAAAAGGACATATATCTACTTATGGAATAACATATAACAATTTGAATAATTAGTAATTTAATGATTAAACTCAAATGATTATTTTTCAATAAAACTTACATATAAGAAGGATTATACAACTTTTACTAATCAAATAAACGTATAAACTTAGGATAGTTCTTCAACCCTTGCAAAATGGTCATCATTTATAAAACATACTTCCTCCGTTTTCTTTTGAAATCTATATGTAAACCAACGTCTTTTTTTTTACAAGGTAAACCAACGTCTTAATAATACTAATAATCATATAAAAAGGGCATATATCTTGTTTATAATAGCTAGTTTAACTTAGACACTTGTGAAATTTGGTCATAAAATACTATAAAACTTTAGATAACCCTTTTCTAGAAGAAAAAAAATTAACAAAAAATTCCCAAGTAGTCCAACTAATAAGCAATTTACACAATACTTTATTATAGATTTATTGATATAAAAAAAGAACAAAAAGATTATCAAAAGTATAATGCAATGCAAGCTGCTAGCAAACGCCAGCTTATGTTTTTCAAACGTTACCTATTCTAACGTTTTACAAAAGCTACCTAAAAGCTACCCTAATCTCTACCCGCTACTATAACCGCTACCTTGTCAAACACTCTTTTTTTCCCTGAGTAGCGTTTTGACCTTGTCCAACCTCTACCCGCTACCTAAAACACTAGTGCCAAACAGGGCCTTAATACAAGGAACCTTGCGCTTAATACATATTACGAAACAAGAATAAAGACACTATTTTTCTAAGACTCGTACAGCTTTCGATTCAAGATCCGTACAAATCAACGACCCCGGACGGTGGTATAATTTCTAGGGTCAACTAAATTAACTAACTTTAGTTTATTTCTTTATTTATTTTTATTATTTTCTTGAAATTACTAACCTCTTATTCATGATGTAGGTTATTAATATATTCTTGCGACTGTAAGTATTGTACATATTATACTAACTCCCTGCAATATTTTCATTTCCTTATTTTTATTTATTTTCATGAACATATTATTATTATTTTTATGTGCATGATTGCAATGTTTATCACCTTGTATTTATTGCTAAACAAGACCTAAGGAATTGTTCTAATTAATTCAGATAAATTGGACAACCTATTAGGAACCTTGTAATATGATTGCATAATCACATGTCACTAAAAATGAGTCTTTTATGTGTTTCCTGAACCAACCTAGACTAATTATTTTTAGGGTGTATTAAAACGTTATATGATTATTCTTTTGCATAAAATCTGTAATGAATCGATATTTAGTAAAGGCCAGCAATGGGCAAACGTGGTTCATTATGACCATATTTGTCCCCTCACCCCCGAACTCGATCTATGGTTCATTTTGACCATCTATGGAGTCAGGGCGGGGAAATATACATTGGATAAGTCCCTAAGATGTCCCTACAGTTCAATATCCAATTAGGTTTATAAGTTTTCCTCTAAAAATTTGTTGGCGACTTCAAAAACATATTTTTAATAAAACCTTAACAATGGGGTAGTCATATAAACGCGCTCACACCGCATGTAGGCATAAAGGAATAAAAATCTAAGCCTACACCAATGCTCCGGCAATATTAATGGACTTGATGAATAGGGTATTCCATGAATTTTTGGATCAGTTTGTTGTAGTGCTCATTGATGATATTTTAATCTGTTCAAAGAGTGAAGAAGAGCATGATGAGCATTTGAGGATAGTTTTGGAGACGCTTAGGAAGAACCAGTTGTATGCAAAGTTCTCTAAGTGTGAGTTCCAATTGGAGAAGATAGCATTTTTGGGTCATTATGTGTCAAAAGGAGTGTCTGTGGATCCTGCAAAGATTCAAGATGTTAGTGAGTGGCCTGCACCGAAAAATGTGTCAGATATTAGGAGTTTTCTGGGATTAGCTGGCTATTATAGGAGATTTGCGAGAGATTTCTCAAAGATAGCGAGGCCGATGACTAATTTGATGAAGAAAGAGTCAAAGTTTGAGTGGTGTGAGAAGTGCGAGGAAGCTTTTCAGACTTTGAAGGAGCGTTTAACCTCCACACCTGTGTTAACCCTGCCTGATGGGAATGAAGGATTCGAGGTGTATAGTGATGCTTCGAAGAATGGTTTGGGATGTGCTCTACAGCAGAATGGGAAGGTGATCGCGTATGCATCGCATCAGTTGAAACCATATGAGTCGAATTATCCTACCCATGACCTAGAGTTAGCTACAATTGTTTTTGCCTTGAAGATTTGGAGACATTATCTATATGGGGCAACTTGCAAGATCTTTACTGATCATAAGAGTTTGAAGTACTTTTTCACCCAGTAGGATCTCAATATGAGGCAGAGAAGATGGTTAGAATTGATCAAAGATTATGACCTAGATATCCAGTATCATGAAGGGAAGGCGAACGTAGTTGTCGATGCTTTGAGTAGAAAGTCGAGCCATAGCATGAATGCTGGTAGTTCCTAAGGAATTGTGCCGAGATATGCAAAGGCTTAGCCTAGAAATTCTAAATCCTGGGGAGATCGAGGCAAGATTGAGTGCTTTGTCATTGGGTTGTCAGTTTTCGATGAGATCAAAGAGGGTCAAGTTGGAGACGAGCACCTAGATAAGATTAAGGACAAGATGAAGCAAGGCAAGGAAGTTGACTTTGAGATTCATGATGATGACTTTGAGATTCATGATGATGGAAGCTTGAGGTTCAAAGGAAGGTGGTGTGTACCACAAAAGTGTGAAGAGCTTAAGAGAAGGCTTATAGATGAGGGGCATAATACCCCATATTCTGTGCACCCTGGGGGTGATAAGTTGTACAAGGATCTTAAGGAGATTTATTGGTGGCCGAATATGAAGCGTGAAGTCGCTGAGTTTGTGTCAAAGTGTCGAAACTGACAGAAAGTAAAGATAGACCATAAGAGACCAATGGGGAAGGTGCAATCCTTAGAGGTTCCTGGCTGGAAGTGGGATCCTATATCGATGGATTTTGTGACTGCTTTGCCAAAGAAGAGAAATGGCAATGATATTATTTGGGTTATCGTGGACCGTCTGACGAAGTCTGCCGTATTCATTCCGATCAAAGAAACATGGAAGAATAAGCAACTTGCCAAGACGTATATCAAGCACGTGGTGAGACTGCATGGAGTCCCGCCGGACATTATTTCAGATCGTAATTCGAGATTTCTCTCGAAATTTTGGCAAAAGGTCCAGTTGAATCTTGGAACAACATTGAAGATGAGCACTGCTTTTCATCCTACGACCGATGGTCAGACCTAGATAAGATCGAAGAGGAAGGTCAAGGAAGCATCAAGGAAGCATGGGGACAAGTATAAGAAGTTTTGAAAGGGCTTGCGCACAAGGGTCAACTTCAAATGGCCATAACTTTCAGCACACAAAATATTTTTAAGCGATTCAAATTGAAGATGAAATTTTGGCTCAATAGCTTTCCAAAAAGTGGTCACGAGCTCAATTCTGATGAAAAACGTGTGAGATATGATCGTTTGAAGATGAACTGACGAAACTGAAAACCGACCCGAGCGCTCGGGTCAACTGACCCGCCCGGTTCAATAAGAGGAAAACTGATATTTCACTCCTGTTGGTCAAACCCGCCCGGGTCAGACTTGACCCACCCTGGCAACCTCAACCCGAGCGCCCGGGTCACTCCACCCGCCCTGGTCGGGTTTTTCCGGAAATCTTTCTTTTTAAATCCTCTTTTTGAATGGGGATTAATTTGTAATTATGCCTAGTTTATTTTAGGACTATATAAGGCAAACTCCTCTAATTTTAGGGAAGCTAATTTACAATATATTTTAATAAAGTGAGATTTGAAATTCTTAAAACCCTAGGAAAGAGAAAATCTCATCTTCTAGAGAGAGAAGTGAGAGAAACTTGTTGAAAGCTTGGAATTTGAAAAATCTAAGAAGGAAACTTGAAGATTTGGGGACTCCTTGCAACTTTAATGAGAATTTCTTACTCTCTCTCATATTTTATTGCTTTATTTTCTTATTTCCATGTCATTCTCACTCTATTTACTTGTTCATCCTAGATTATTGTTTTAGTTCATGTTAATAGTTGTTAATGTCTTTTAGTTTATAATTTTTCATGATTTGTGAGTAGTTATTTCTTTGGGATGGGTTTGAAGCCATTAATGAGTTCATGAACCTCTAAATCCAACATTGGGTTTTGACTTGGGATAATTTGGGTTAATTGATTTGGCATTTTCATGAATGTTTGTGTGATTGGCCATCATAGGAGCATAATTTAGGTACCCTTAGTGAAGGATCGAGAGATGAAGTTAAGGGGTTGCCTCAAATCGATTATTAGGCTTGAAGGACCATGAGAATAGGGACTACCTAGCCTAGGGAACTTAGTTTGCTTGTTTAAGTTCATCATGTTTATGGATATGCTTGGTTGAATGCCTTAGCCATGAGAATAGGTCTTCGGTAAGAGACTAGGCCAATCTAGCTAGCTCGAGAGAGTGGTTAGAGTACCAATGGATGAACAATTCCCCTCAATTGATCCCCATTGTTTATTCCCATTGTGATTGCTTGGTTTGTGAATGAGTTGATTGGTGGATACCCCTTCCCAAAGCCATTTTTCTTATTGTCCTTTCATCTATAAATCTTCAAAAACATAGAGTTTGCTTAGCTTATCATAAATCGATACTTATTGGTGCTTCCCTTAGTCCTTGTGGATTCGACCCTTTACTTGCCCTATATTGGGTAGTTTAGGTATTTTTGACGTGTTCACAACGAGCGCGTTAAATTTTGGCGCCGTTGCCGGGGACTTCGGCTTGCATTGATTTATGTTGATTAGGTAAGTCTAGGCTATTTGCGAATATTCTTTTTTTTTCTTTCTTTTTTTCTTTCTTTTTTTTCTTTCTTTTTTTTTAAAGAAAAATTCTCAAAAAAATGGCAAGTACTTCTTTTCCTCAATATGACAATGAATCCTTTTGGGCATACTTTGATAGGCTTAGGGAGTTTATAAAGTTCCATGGCTATGATATTGGGGAAGCTTGTGAGATTACATTTTGGGGACTAAATGAGCATACTTGAGGAGTTGTTGAAAATATGTTTAACGGTGAGTTTCGAGCGACATCTTCGGATGAAGCTTGGAATTTTTTATGTGGTTAACTAGGGACACTTATGATTCCGACTTTTATGCAAATTGTCATGATTCCTCTAATATTGGCATGAATTTCTTTGATGAGTCAAATGTTCCCACAAGTGAGCCTATTATGCATGACCATATTCCCTCATATGTTTGTTGTAATGAGGTAGATTCCAATCTTGATGATATTCATGCTGCTTCTTGATTTTCATCAAATTTGTACAAGAATTTCAATGATGTGTCACATGTCCCCAATATTGATTCTCATATGATTGATTGTAATCCCTCCCCCAAAATTGATTTTCAAGGTTCCTTGCATTCTGAATCATCGAAATCCGAATTACAGCTTACTCTTGAGCGATATCTTATTGGGGCAAATTCTAGTGCCAATTATGAGCCTCTCCCTAAAGTTGACTCCAAACCCATTGAGGATCTCTTTTTACAATTGAAAAGTGGTTTGAATTCGCTTGGGGAAAATCGGGGTTGCAAAAATGATATTCTCAAGTTTGATTATGTTGATTCGAGGTATATTGAAAATGAAAATCAATTGGAAAAAACCCATGATCTTGATGATGGTTTTTGGAGTAGTGACGATGAGGGGTATGTTTTTGAGGAGAAAAGGCCCATTACTGAAGATATTGTTGAAAGTGAGGATGTTTATGAGTCTCTACATACCCTTTTTGAGTCTCATGTATCTACATCTAGTGGATTGGACCTTACTTTCCCTCCTTGTGCTTTAGAGCATCCATCCTCTCCTACCCCTTCTTACTTAAGTGAAGATCTTGGTCAAGTTGAGGGTGAGATACCTCATTTGATGGTTGGTGATGTTTTTAAGACTTTAGATGATGGCAAAGATGTTTATAAGGAGCCATTGGTTAAAAAAGTGTGTGATTTGAAGACTTGTGATATAGGAGAAGTCATTTGTGAAACCTTAGTTTCTATTCCTTCACCGTATATCCCATTTTCAAGAAACATCGACCTAGTTCCTTCTTTTCCCATCTCTTTCCCTTATTTACCCAAATTACCTCCATTAGATGAGCCCCCTTCCTCCTTTTCCCTTCAAGTGCCCAATTTGATTATTTTTAAGGAAGAGAGTAAGATTGCCACAAAAAAAGAGTTTGTTGAGGAGAGTTTATCATGTCATTTTTCGTTTTCTTCTTATTTTGATTTTTCTTCTTCTTATTTCTTTATTTTTCCTTTTGTTACCTCTTTTAGGCATCCTTCTCCTCATTTGCATAGAGTTGCATTGCACTTTATGCACTCCTTGCATTTTGTCATTGCATACTTAATAATAATGGAAATGTGTGCTAGTGCATTTGACAAACTCTTGCGATCTTTGAATTGCTATTTACTAGAAAGGTCAAGCTTAGGACCTTAAATAAACCTTTCTCGGGAAGTAACCCGTGATTTATTGCTTTTATTTTTTTGTTTTTATTTTACTCATTCTTCTTTTCTATTATCTTTGATTTTGATTTAGGTACATAGTTTGTATGACAACCATTCTCAATAGTACGTGGAAAGCAAATCATGGTTTTGAAGAAGTTTATTAGAAATGGAGAAATTGGGTCATTTGCGGGTATTTGCACCCACCTACTATCCGGTAGCTTCCTTCCTTTTGTTCTTTCTTCAATGCTCTATGATTTGTGGAGCATATGTTTGTTGGTTGAATGTTTCTTCCCTCCCTCCCTCCCCTTGATCATCTTGTTCAAGCATTGAGGATAATGCTTAATTCTAGCATGGGGGAGTAGCTATTTGCTAGCTTGGGGGAGGTGTATATAGTTTTTATTTCCTTTTTTTTCCCTTTTTCAAAAAAATCTAAAAAAATTGACTTATCTTCATTTCTTTTCTTTCTCTTTCAAGTTTTGATTTCCCTCTCTTTAGTTCTAACAAAGTCAAAAATGAAAAAAAAAAGAATTGAAAAACAAGGAAAAAGAAACAAAAAAGAAGCGTTAGTTACAAATAAAAATATGGTTTCCTTGCCCAAGGAAGATGCTAAGTAATGATATGATGTGGATTCCTTGCTTTGACTTTGAGTATATGTTTAGAGGCTTCTTTTGGAAGAGTGTGATCATGGGTTAAGGTGTTTTAGGAGTTGTTTAATTTTGATTGCATTAGAATCTACCAAAATGAAACTAATGAATGATCAATTGGATGCCTAGTCTTGAATCTTGACTAAGTTGCTCATGCTTGGATAATTTTAGCTTCAAATTTGCGGTCCCCTGTGTCCCTAGATATACTCATCATGTCCCGAAACAAAGCTCTACAAGAAACTTAGTTTTTATTTCTCTTTGTATGCAATAAGTGGCACAAAAAGCCACAAGTTCTTATGTCTCTCTTTAGTGAGTAGTTACTTCACCTTTGTATAATAAAAATTCTCATAATAAGGGAAAAAGAAAAAGTCAAAAAAGGCGTGAAAATGAAAAAAAAAGTGAAGAAAAACGAAAAGCACAAAAAGAATACAAGAAATTCAATGAAAGAGGTCAATTTGTGGATGCCTCACACACTTAGTTCTATTTTTCTTAAGTCTCGAGTAGGGTGGAGGCTAAGGCCTATTTGTGTGTCTAGGGATGGTGGACTAGTGGTTTAAGCTTCTATAACACTTGAAGAGCCTTAAGTCTTTTGGATAGCTAGGTGTTTTCTAATGAGCGAGTAAAAAGTCTAATTAGGTGTCCTATTGCAATCTTGATTAGTCTCTTCCTCTGCCCATAACCCACGAGAATACTTAGAAATTAGTTGTATTGAAAGTTGCTCTTTATCTTTGCTTGTGAACCATTTCGATACTAGTTAACTTGGGCATAAATCTTGAAAGTGTTGAATAAATGGTTGATGAAAAGCTAGAGTTGTGGGTTTAAAACTCTTTGGAAACCCTCGCGAGATCCCACTCGCCCTCTAGAGCGATCTAGGGGTTTAAAGAGCTTGTTGCATATGCTAAATGCAATCGTGATTCCTACGAAAATGAGTTAGTGTAGATTCTCTTTCTTTCTCCTTATTCTTCATTTATTTTTTTCTTCTTGATCTTGCTTTCTAATAATCTTCATTCTCTTTCCCTTGTGTTTTATTCTATTTTGCTTGGGGACAAGCAAAGATCTAGCATGGGGGAGCTTGATGTCTTGTTTATTGCTTTACTTTTTGATCGCTTTTAGTTGGTATTATAGTTGTTTTTGAGTTAGTTTAGGCTAGTTTGTTAGCTATTTCCTTAATTTGTGCAATTTTCCTCCTCGTATGCACTTTCTTTGGGTGCTTTGTTTCATTTCAGGACTTAGGAGCATGCTTGGAGGACACTTGCACAAACCCAGATATTAAGATCGAAGAGGAAGGTCAAGGAAGCATCAAGGAAGCATCAAGAAGTTTTGGAAGGGCTTGCGCACAAATGTCAACTTCAAATGGCCATAACTTTCAGCACACAAAATATTTTTAATAGATTCAAATTGAAGATGAAAGTTTGGCTCAATAGCTTTCCAACAAGTGGTCACAAGCTCAATTCTGATGAAAAACGAGTGAGATATGACCGTTTGAAGATGAACTGACGAAACTGAAAACCGACCCGAGCGCTCGGGTCAACTGACCCGCCCGGGTCAATCTGCAGAAAACTGAAATTTCACTCCTGTTGGTCAGCCCCGCCCGGGTCAACCTCAACCCGAGCGCCCGGGTCACTCGACCCGCCGTGGTCGGGTTTTTCCGGAAATCTTTCTTTTTAAATCCTCTTTTAGAATGGGGGTTAATTTGTAATCATGCCTAGTTTATTTTAGGACTATATAAGGCAAACTCCTCTCAGTTTAGGGAAGCTAATTTACAATATATGTTAATAAAGTGAGATTTGAAATTCTTAGAACCCTAGGAGAGAGAAAATCTCATCTTCTAGAGAGAGAAGTGAGAGAAACTTGTTGAAAGCTTGGAATTTGAAGAATCTAAGAAGGAAACTTGAAGATTTGGAGACTCCTTGCAACTTTAATGAGAATTTCTTACTCTCTCTCATATTTTATTGCTTTATTTTCTTATTTCCATGTCATTCTCACTCTATTTACTTCTTGGATGAAGCTCGAGAGAGTGGTTAGAGTACCAATGGATGAACAATTCCCCTCAATTGATCCCCATTGTTGATTCCCATTGTGATTGCTTGGTTTATGAATGAGTTGATTGGAGGATACCCATTCCCAAAGCCATTTTTCTTATTGTCCTTTCATCTATAAATCTTCAAAAACATAGAATTTGCTTAGCTTATCATAAATCGATACTTATTGGTGCTTCCCTTAGTCCTTGTGGATTCGACCCTTTACTTTCCCTATATTGGGTAGTTTAGGTATTTTTGACATGTTTACAACGAGCGCGTCAGTTTTCGTGCCAAGTTTCGGGACGAAACTTCTTTTAAGAGGGGTAGACTGTAATCCCCCATAATTTTATGAATTTGATAAATATATTTTAAAGTATATTTATATAGATTTTAGTATTTAAATAATTAAATTCTTAAGTGTTGACTATTTTAAAGTCAAAGGGATTATTTAATGTTTTCAAATAATCAAATATTTTATTTAGTCATATTTTGAAAGTTATTTAATAGTTTAATTACGTTTGAGTTGTAGTGTAAAAGATTTTAAAATGGATTAGAGGAGCCCAACTCAACTCAAGCACCCAATCATTAATTGATTATTAAAAGCCCAAACACATTTCCCTAAACCCACAAAGGGATTACCTATATAAACCCAAACTAAACCCAAAATTTCCACACTAAAAATCACTCACCCTAATTTTCTCTCCTCTTTTATTTCTCTCTCTCTTCCCCACGGGTTCCTCCTCCCCTTCGGTTTCTTCTCTCTCGTTCGGCCAGCACTGCCGACCACCGCCGCCGTTCAGCAGCAGCCGGCGGCAGCCAGCCGCCTCTCCTTGGTGCCGTCCTTCCTCCTTTCTCTTTTTCTTGGTTTATTTCTTCCTCCTCTATTTTATTTAATGTTAAGTTTATGTTTTAAGGATTGATTTAATGTTTTCATGGATGAAGTTTGTAGTTTGATGATTTAAATATAAATTTCAGATTATATAATTTATTTAGTAAAGCAATTAAATTTCAGATTTATTAATTATGTTTAAGTTAAGGTTTTAAGTATCAAAGCATGGATTTTTAGGGTTTTATGAGTTGAAAATTATAGTACTATATTATGGTTAATGAAAATTGAGTACTCTAATGTTGATGATTATGTTTAAGTATGTTTTAAAGGGTTTTAAACATATTATAAGTTGCTGAAATTTTTATTAGTATGCTTATGATGGATTTTTAAATGTCAAAGTATGGATTTTTGAGGGTTTTTAATGACTAGTATGGTAGTACTATACTAGGAGACATTAATAGTTGAAGTTTTAATGATTATAAAGGATTTTAAACACTTTTAAAGAGGGTTTAAAATATTTTAAAGTTGCTGGAATTTTATTGGAGTATTGATTAGTGGTTGTATTGATATTTGGTAGGCGGAGAATTCTCTTTAGGCGATTTCTAAGGTTGATAAAGTGGTCTTCCATATTGTCTACACAAGGTACGTACATACCTATGTGTTAGTAGACTACTATCATGTCCTAAGATTAGGATTGATATAGTATCATGTATAGTGAACTATTTATAGTTCATATGTGATTTATATTCAAGTAGAATTACATGTTTTATGTCGTTGTGTGAAGCATGGTGCCTATGTTGGTTGTATTATGTTTGTATGGATGATTGATGCAAGCATATGGGATTGGGAATTTTATTTTATTAATTCACATGAGAGATTAATAATTATGTTGTTATTGGATCATGTTGTTCCCTTTGGACCATGGACCTTATTTGGTAAGTTGGTTATTCACCTATGAAAGGTTGGTTGATTGTTGACTTAGATCAACAAATAAATAATGGTTGGTATTGGAACTAATAATGGATTATTCTTGGATTGTTAAGTTGTTGATCACCTTATCTAATCCTAAGATAAAAATGGAAGTTTCATGTATCCTTAATGATTATGTTGGTTGTCTTACTTTGTGAGTCATAACTAATAAATAATTTATTAATCACTTAAAGTGGAAAGTGAATAGCAATAAGCTTTAAGCTTGTGCACGTCTGAAGTGTTGGACTAGTATAAGTTGGAGTACATGGTGGTAGCCCATGACTTTTCTTGGAACCGGATTGATCACCTTGTCCTATTTTATTTAAATTAGTACCTCGATATCGTTGGTCATGGGAGTACGGAGTCGCGCCCGTACTTCGTCTTCTAAATTGAAGATTGGTTTGGTTTGGACAACTCTTTCCATTGCCTATTCAATCTAATTATAATTAATCTATTGATTTTTGGGAGTTTAGTTCAGTATAGTCAATTTGTTATTTATTATATCATTGTTTATCATTAAGTTTATGTTTATTAGTATCATGTTAGGTTTTATATATTATTTAGTACTCAACTTTGCTGATTATGTGCTTTTCTGTATGTCAATCACGGTTGTGCCTTATTGATCCTGTGATGACCCATTTGGTGAGCAGTCTCTCAGGATCAATAGAGCATCGACCATTTCAGGTCTGAAGATGATGCATCATGGGTTCGGGTTTCGTGGAGAGCTTGTGTTTAGCTTTAATACTTTATAGGTGTTTTAATTATTGGTTGACTTTAGTTTGGTTGACTTTGGTTTGGTTGACTTTTGACTTTGGTTTTAGAAGTTGACTTATGGTTGACTATGTTAGTAAGTTTTAAAGTTATTTATTTATTTCCGCTGCAAAATTCTATATAAGCCGATACATTATCACACGGGCGGCGATAATACTTTGATAATTCTCTAAGTTTTATATTAAAAAGGTATTTTGGAAAATAGAGAATTGTTGGGGTGTTACATTTACCTCTACCTTTAGTTTCAGTTTGTTGACTTCCTTCTCCATCTATTTCAAAAATAAAAGTATAGTATTAATTTTACTATTAAAATTTTCAATTCAAAACAAATTTATAGTAGTGTATTTAGAGTAGTAATTAATAGATGGTTATAATATAAAGATATCCCAAATGATTTCATGCATAACAATTTTTTTACAGGCATGCTTAACATTTAAGTTTTAACAATTTCCAAAGTTTTAACATTTAAATTTTAGGCTTAACATTTATTCCCCTTCTCTATTTCCAAAGTCGAAAATTCCAAAGTTCAAACCCTTTTTTCGATTTTCCAGTTTTCCACTTCCCCTTCTCTACTGCTCTGTCTTCTTTGAGCGTTCAAGGTGGAGGCCAGTCCAAACCCCTTCTCTATTTCTCTCTAACAAGAATAGTGGAACTCCTCAAAAATAAAATCCAGATCTAACAGAAAAATTCAATGGTTAAAACTTCCTGTAATTGTAAGTTTTGGATTTTCATATTCGACAAAATCGAAGGTTAAAATTTCCAGATCTAACAGACAAATTCGACAAGAACAAGGGAACTCGTCATAAAAAACTTTCAGATTTTCAGATTTCCGACAAATTCGAGGAATATTCGGCCATTCCAAGGTTAAAACTTCATGTAATTGTAAGTTATCTAATTTTTAACAATCTGATTTCTTTTTAAATGTTTAATTTTTGTGGGTTGGGGAATATTCTTTCGTTAAGTATGATGAATGTCAATTCCAATTTTGTGGCTTGGGTTTTAGGATTGGATGAAGTGATGAACTAATTGTTGGGGCTCCCTAGATCTGCGCTTTTTTGGCCTTAATCACAGTGGTTTTAGCTGTAATCTCATTTGTGTTAATTTCATAAATTATATATTTGCTTCCTCTAGCTGTTAATCTAAATTTTTGCTCTTAATCACGGTGGCTTTAGTTTTAATTAAGCTGTTAATCTGAATTTTTCCAATTTCTGAATTTTTCCAATTTCTGAATTTTTCCAATTAAGGAGTTAATCTGTTAATCTGAATTTTTCCTTGCTCTTTTAATGCTTTCTTAATTGTTATACTAGTGTCAAAATTAGGATTCTTTTACATTTTAATTCTATTAGTATTAATTCTTATATTTGGATAACCATTACTAATGTCAAAAGTATGCTAATTTCGATTACCATTACTAATGTATGCTAATGTCAAAATTAGGATGCTAATGTATTTCATTTTCATGCTTTCTTAATTCTTATACTAATGTCAAAGTTAGGATGCTAATGTATTCAGATCAAGCTTATACTAATGTAAATTAATTCTTATACCAATAATGAAAGCTTTTAAAATGTATGCCCGCACTCCACCAAAGCGCAGTCATTGAGTCCAGTCTCCTTGCATACTCCAGTCCATATCTTCATTTGCATATAGTTAGGCCCATGTCTCCATCATGATCAAGCCCACCTTATTCCAAAACCCATATCATTTCCAAACCGTCCATCTCATGATAATCATTTCTCGTTTCAAAAATCATTTCAAAAACTTACAAGTGAGGTCCATTCGATTTTTGTTGAGGATCGGTCGAAAGATTACAACTTAGGAACGCCTAATGGAGAAACAAAAAGGTGAGCCCGCCCTAAAGCTCATCAAATCAACTATCACCAACCCGGCATCACTTAGAGTCATAAAATTGCTTTTGACCGCCTATACAATAGAAGTGTGATCTCTTAAGGCCTACTCCAGACCCTTCCCCTAAAAAAATCCAAAAGGTGCAACCTAAACTTCTACTGTAAATTCTATCAAAGTAATGAACATCTGAAATCTAGTGTTGGATCCTCAAAACGCGCTGCAAAGCATGGTCGATAATGACAGACTTTTAATACTTCCTTCACCGAGAGTCAACATCACTAGGTGTGTTCATGGGTGGTTAACTGTCCCGAAACGACATTTTTGTTCGGTAATCGGAAATTTTGGCTCACAATTTTTGTAAATCGTAATTGTAACCGTTCAAACCGTTAATCGCCTAAGCTGTTAGCCGGTTTTTCAGTACGATTTTCCGGTTAACCATTAACCGTTAATCAAGTTTTGTTAATTTATTTTATTTTATTTATATATATTTTTTTTGCTTTTTCTACGGTAAACTATTAACCGTTACTCAAGTAACTATTAAGAATATTATTATCAGTTGTCTTCTGGGTTTACTTATTCAAGGAGAGAGATAGTTACTCAAAGATGACCCTTCATGTTAATCAATGAAGTTACCAACTTACCTTAAAGCATTATCTCAAATGAAGTCAGAAGTTTGGAACAAAATTTTTAAAAGAATTGTCCTTGAAATTCGACGATGTAATGAAATGTTGAGAGTTAAGTATTCTAGATATACCAAAATTCCAGCTGTTGAATAAGTATTAGTTATATTAGACCAACAGTTTTGCAGTTATCCTGGGCTAAACTTGTCCATATGCAAACTTCAAAACTTTTGACTCGATGTCTCCATATTCTATGCAAACGACTGAATTTGAGAAAATAGTACCTCTACTTGCTAACTTACTAAATACATTTAGTAACTAATAATTAATTAATCTAATTATTACAAAAAATTGAAGAATAATAAAATAAAATTAACATATGTGGTTTTTCGATTAACCGTTTTATAAGAAAAACATATCTGTAACTGTACCGTTTACCCATCATTTTTACTGCTTCGGTTCCCTAGTTTTTCGGTGCGGTTACCGCCTATTTTGACCGGCTTTTTGGTACGGTTTTTTATGAGTGATATCACTCAAATACCTTATTTTCCTCATGTTAAGAGTAATTTTTCCTCTTCATTTATCCTTTTCTAGCTTATTTTGCTTAATTTAGAGTAATTGAGTTACTTGTAGCTTATTTCTGAATATTAGTTATTTTGGTTGTTTATGTAGGGTTTGGTAATGCTTATTTGTGTTTGATATTGTAGGATCAACCTTAAAGGTCTTCATACCACACACCAAGCATACAGTGGAGCACTTTTGGCAATATAAGAGCTTTTGGAAGGATTTGTGCACAAGGGTCAAATTCAAATTGTCATAACTTTCAGCACACTAAATAATTTTCAGTGATTCAAATTGGATATGAAATTTTGGCTCGATAGCTTTCCAATGAGTGGTCACAATCCCGATTCCTATGAAAAATTAAAGAGATATGGCTCTTTGAAGTTAGGCACATCTGCTAGGACGGAGCGCTTGCTCCGAATTGTTTGGAGCGCCCACTCCAGAAGCCCAGAGAACCTTCTGCCTGCTCGAAATTGTATAAAGAGCCCTTTCCATACTATATGGAGCGCCCGCTCCGCTTGACCTGTGCGGAAATCCTTGTTTTTCCGACCCGTTTAGTGATATAATGTTTAAATCTTTTAAAAGGATGAACTTTATCTTTTGAAGGAGAGGAAGGAGGGCTAGCCTCCATAAGCTTAGTTAGAGGTTTTAGTTATGGTTTTTAGAGAGAGAAACTCTCATCTTCTAGAGAGAGAAGTGAGAGAAACTTGTTGAAACCTTGGAATTTGAAGAATCTAAGAAGGAAACTTGAAGATTTGGAGACTCCTTGCAACTTTAATGAGAATTTCTTACTCTTTCTCATATATTTTTTTGCTTTATCTACTTATTTTTATGTCATTTTCACTCTATTTACTTGTTCATCCTAGATTAGTGTTTTATTTCATGTTTTTAGTTTGGTTTTTATTTCATTTAATAACTTATTGTGGTTTGTGAGTAGTTATTTTGTTTGGGAGGGGATGAAGCCATTATTGATATCATGAGCATTTGGGTCATATTGGGGGTTATTTTGGAAAATGAATCAAATGAGCAATAGGGGTTTTATTGTTGATCTTGTGATTGGCCTATATGAAAACATAATTAATAGTCACTTCAATGAATGACTGAAAGATGAAATTGAAGAGTTGACTCCTTATTTGTTCATTTGACTAAACGTGCATGAAAATAGGGGTTTTAGTTAAGGGATTTATATAGTCATCTTTGTTATTCATGTTCTTGAGTTACAATTTCTTGCATGAAAATAGGACATAATCTCTCATTTGAGTAACCCTCTTTAGCTTGAAAGAGTAATTAGGGACTTGTTAGATGACCCCTTTAAGTCATTCTATTTAGACTACCCCCTTATTTGCCTAATAGTTTTCATGATTGAAATAATTGGTGAATTCCCCTACCCTAGTTCCTTTTATTTAATAGTTTTAGTTGGTAATTGACAAATCTCATATAACTATATCTTCATCCTAGCTTATTATAATTAACATTTTCGATGATTACCCTTAGTCCTTGTGGAAGAATAATCCTTACTTGCCATTACACTTAGGTTAGTGGTTAGTTAGGTAGTTTGGTTTAGGGGTTTTGTTTCACAATGCGAAAAACCTATTATCAGTTTTTCGATTTCGAGTTTTTGTGAACACCTCTAAGCATCACCAACAACCCCTTAGGCAGTGTGTCCCCAATTCAAACGGCTTAATTATTTATTTCTAATTTTCTAAGTTGAGTGAGAGAATCATTATTCTTAGCTATTTATGTCCTTTCTCATCGAGTCTATGTCACTCCAGTACTTCATTTGTTAGAGCCTTTCCATTTCATTTTTTTTTTGTTTTTATCGGCCTTTCACCATTGTCATGCTTCTAATTCAATGTTGAAATTTTAATCAACTAAATGACCTTAATTAATAAAAAAATAAACAAAAATTTAAAAAATGAAAAATTGGACATGATTTAGATTAGGAGTCATTTTTCTCTTTCCTCCATTTCAAAAAACCATCACTAACTATAAGCCATCATAATGAAAAATCCTCCATAAGCCATTTTCATGCAACTCAAATAAAACCTTAAACCATCGTCTTCATGATCCTTAACCAAAAAATCCCTTCAACTCAAAAAGGTCCACAAATAGCCTTCAAACCTTTCAGTACCCTAAACCCCACAGAACTTGTGTGCAAGCCTCAATACAATAAAAAAAATCAATGCTAGGAAAAAAATAAGGGAAATGTTATATGTAGCCCTTAGGACTACATATAAGAAGTTTAAAATAAAAATATTAAACAATAAATAGGCATTAGCTACAATAATTGACGTGTGATTGTGTCAATAATTATTCAAATAATATTATTTCAAGAAAGAAAGAAAATAAAATTCACAGTGCTAAAAAATTTAAAAGCAAAAGAAAACGCACAAAGTAAAAAGAAAAACAGAAAAAAAAAAAAAAAAAAAAAAAAAAAAAAAGAAAGAGCCAAAGGCAAAAAAAGTTAAACTAGGGGGCTTGCACACAAGTTCCACCCCTTATTTTAAACCTCATCAATCCATAAAATACCTCGAACCCTATGAAATCCATAAACCTTACCTTGGCATGCATTAAAAAAACAAAAGTCATAATCCTTATCTTGGCCCATCCAGTTAAACCTTCATCCATACCTTAAACCCTTTCAACCCTCATATCAATCATAACTTCTTCTTTAAGGTATGTCTAAGCCCGCTAGGTTGAAAACCCGAAAGGGTAGCCAAGGCAAAAGTTAGGGCACAAAAAAAATAAGATCAAAACTATGAATGGTGTGATTCCGCAAGGATACGTAGGAATCCTCATCTCGAGTTCCAACCTCTTCAATAAAATAATTAATCAAGGTCTCGTGATTTGACTTTCTAGAATTCAGAATCATACTCTTTCTACACCCCGACATAGACTCGAGTCTGAACCTAGCCACGTTAAAGCCTTCTCCCACCTATATCCATATAAGTCACAAATTCAACCTTTTTAATTTTCAATCCAAACTCTCCTTGTCCCTGAAGGACTCTGCGATACTTCCATGGTCTCTGGCAACATCTGATTTTGCCTGCATCAATTCCCCAGTGAAAAACTGTGAAAGCTCTTCTGAATGTTCAATTCAAGTCCAATACCTTCTCATCTAATCTTAGAGTGCCTAATTCAAGACAGGCTTTCCCAAAGTGGGGGATTCCTATATTTGTGGTGGTTCCTCCACATCAAACTCCCAAGGAGTTGTAGTATGCGGATTTCACTTGTGGACCCTGATTTTTATCAAGACAATTTTCAAACATAAACCTATTTATCTCTACCAATCCATTTTAATCAAGATTTGCATAACCCTGACCTTGCATAGCATCTCTATCCAACTCTTTTTCTAGCTTTACATAACCCTGACCTTGCATAGCGTATGTATCAAGATCTTTATCTTAGCTTTGCATAACCTTAATCTTGCATAGCGTTTCATGTATCCCTACAGATCTAAGTTTGTATCGTTGCATCACTATGTGCATTATTATATGAGTTGTTTGCACCTATCTGCTAACATCTTCTCCTGCATGCTAATCACATTACTTGTAGTTATTGGCTTGCAGATTAACTTTGTTTTGCAGAAACTAGCGATATATAGACCGATTATGGGTTGTAGAGTATCTAGAATTGTTCTCCGTCCCGACATAGACTAGTTTGACTTTCGGCTTCACAAACCTCAATCAAAGTGGGGGCTTCTGTAGACAAATATCTCCACATTTAGCACCCAAGGATGAAACATATCGTCGTCCTAATTGGTCCGGTCCAAAGAAAGAGCAATCCAACAAGCTAAACCCAAAATCGTTTTAAGAACATAACGATTTATCTATTCAAATCACAATTTGTTTAAAAAAAGTCCGATTAATTATACATGGTAATTGATTGCATGCTTAAAGCCCATTTTCAAAAAGCTTAATTAATTATTCCTGATATTTAACTGTATTTTCAATAAATATTCCAAAAAAATATTATCAGAATTTTATTCCTTAAGATAACTGATTTCTGAATCCAAAAGATAATATTTAATGGAGATAAAGAAGAATCTTTTAAAGATTAGACAAATAACAAAAATCGGCCAGATCTGCGGATGCGCTCCGCGCACCCGAATGCGTCTGGCGCGCCAACGTTGTGCATGCGCAACATCGAGACAATAAGCAAAACTCAGAAGCGCAGATCGGATGCGAGCCGCGCAACAGGTATATGCGCCACGCATCCTCAAATTTAATGTGGTGTCTTCCGTTTTGCCTATAAGTATACCTCGTTTTCACCCGATTTTGAACGAACTTTCCTACGACACTTCGACACGCTTTCATATACACTTTCAACTATGAAATACACTCCAAACACTTCAAACACTCAAACTCCATCAATTTCTATTCAAGCTTCAAGACTGCTCCTCCTGCGGACCATTATTCAAGACCCAGGCGACAAAAGTATAATTCCAGAGGGTGAATTCCAATTTAATTATTATCTTACTAATTATCTACTTTTCATGGTGTAGATCATTAAACGATTCATACTCTTGTATATTCTACAACTCTAATATTTTCCTTTATTTTTTTAATATTTCATTATTATATCATATGCATGTTGTATGCTTTAATTGTTTCATCACCTCACATGTTTATTTTTGATAATTACAAGACCTAAATCAATGTTCTAATGCTAAATTCAGATAATTTGGACGATTGGATTAGGTTCTCTGTAATTTGATTGCATAAATAACATATCACCAAAAATTAGTCTTTTGTGTTTAATAAACCAACCTAGATTAGTTTCCAAATTGCATGAACATATTTTTTGGTTGATTAATTGCGTAAAACTATACATGAATCGTATTAAGTAGAGGCCAACAATGTGTGAATTTGATTTGATCATATTCGTACCCTCACCTCGAACTTAATCTTTAGTTCATTGACCAATTATGAAGTCATGACAAGAAATCTATATTAGATAAGACCCTAAGTTGTCCATATGGTTTCCCAATATCCAATTAGTTTCACGAGCCTTCCTCTAAAGACTTGTTGAAAACGTATTTCAAAACAAAACAAAAAACTCTTTATAATGATGTAGTCAAATACGCGCTCTTCCCGCGTACGCAATAGAAACATGCCGACGGTGAGTAATACTGATAATCTGATATCATTTTTGTTATAAAAGATATTAGTTTTGTGTAATCGTGATGAGATATATAAAGAGTTGAAAAAAAAATAATGAAATAAGGAAAATGATACAAAATTGCTGAAAAATGACATAAAAGTGAGTAATAATGATATATTCCTCTAATAAACCATATTAGTTTTGTGTAATTATGATAAGGCATATAAAGAGTTGATAAATGATAAAAAAAAAAGGGAAAAATGATACAAATTTGCTGGAAAATAATGAGTAATAATGATATCTTCTCTTATAAAAAATATCAGTTTGTGTTATAATGATAAGGTATATAAAGAGCTCAAAAAAAATAGTGGAATAGGGAAAAGATACAAGTTTGCTAAAAAATGACATAGAAGTCAGTCATAATGATATGAAACATACCACTAATGACATGAAAGAGTTTCATAAATGACATGATACAATTTTAAAAAGACATAAAACAGCTCTAAGATGATATGAAATACAACAATAATGACATGAAATAGTTTTATAATGACATGAAACAATTATATTAGTTCACAAATGTGAGATGTTGTTACACAATAAGTTATGGTATAGCATGTTACACCCAAGATGGACTCTACTTTGTATGCTGAAAGCAAGCTAAGTGTAGACTTGCTCAAAACTAAGTTTCGTTTTAGACCACACATTATTGCCTTCAATCGACATTATTTGTTCGTGAGAAGAACCTTTGGAGGTCACTAGTTTACCCAACATCCTCAAATAGCACTGGACCGACAAGGTGATGTACAACCACATTGCCAACCGTTTCAACATGAGAACCCTTCAAAAAAAGACTCCTAGAAGAAGAATACAAAAGAGCAAAATCAAAATCAATAAAGAACATATTTCTACTCAAGCATGACACAAGAACCTGGCAATCTGATTTCAAGCAAGGCTGTAACCACGCCAGCTTCAAATCGAGTAAAGCAGCTTTGTACTCGAAGAATGATAAACATCTAATAGTAGATGCATCTAACAAAGTTTTTATATATAATAAATAGTGTTTGTGTATAAACAAATAATGTTTGTGTTGTTTTTCCCTTATTTTGCTACTTTACAAACAGAAATACTATTTGTTTATACAGAAACACTATTTGTTTATACACAAACACGATTTGCTATATACACAAATTTTGTTAGATGTATCAATTCGTTAGATGTCTATCATTGCTCCTTTGTAGTCTGCCACATTTGCTGGCCAACAAGCATTCATCCTCCTTGCTGCACTAATCACATCATCACCATTACTATCTCTAGCCACAGTACCTAATCCCACCCAACAACCATTGCCAACTGAAGCAACCACGTTTTCCAGCTTCAAACAGTCATTCTAAAGGGGATGCTACACCATTGAGCTTGTATCATGTCGTCTTCGAGGTAGCATCATAAGTATGAATATTATGATCCCCAAAGTTGAAGGAGTAGGAGCACAGCCCTACTTAGAGCCACCTGGTAACATTTGCTCAAAATAAGTCGGAAGATTACATGTTCTGACCACTTTAGATATTTAATAGATACTTTTTGAGCAATAATAAGTGTCGTGACTCATAGGACTAGGCAATATAAATAGAATAACGGATTATTACTTTGAGGCACTATCATTTCCATCACCAAGGTGAGTGAAATTCCATTACTCTCGACACTTTGGTACAAGTGAGGCTTCATATGGAAGTAATCACAATAGTGAAACTCATGGGCTCATCTTCAAACCGAATACTTCACTGAAAATTCCAAAAGAATTTGCAAGAGCCTATTCTGTATCTAAGAAAAAGATTAATTATCATTCAGAAAAGAAGATAGAACGAAAGGGAAGGTTGATCACCCAACATCTTGACTGTAATACCAAGCCTCCAAATTATTAGCAAAATTTGCCTTCCCAGTCTCACGCAGAGACTTAGTGGCTCTCCAAAAAATAGAATGTTTAGGCTTAAGCCCTTTCTGTAGCATTTCTACGAGAAGATTGTGGGCAACAATCAGATACCCATCTTCTAAGTGAAGGCTTGCCAATACATTGTAAATTTCCTGCACTGAGCATGTACTGGCTGAAGCATTATCAACAACATATCTATATGCCTCATCAAATTGTTGGGATCGAAAATAGCCTCTGATGAAGGCATAATGAGTTGAAAGACGAGGCTTAACACCACAAGAAACCATTTGGTCATATAACATAACAGCATGGTCTGACCTGCCATATCTACAGGCGAAATAGATCAGTGTTTCGAAAGTAATAAAGTTAGGGGAACAGCCTCTACCTAGAATCTCTTGGAATACAGAAACTGCTTCGTCAATACTGCCCTGCTTGCACAAACTACTAATCAAATAATTGTAGGTTTTAGTATTAGGGTCACAGCTTATTCCTCTCATCTCCTCAAACAGATTTTGTGCATCTTTAAACTGGCCTCTCGTGCACATATGTTTTACCAATATATTGTAATAAGATACCTTCCTCTCTGTGATATCTATAACATATTTGGCCAAATCAAATGAATTCAAAGAACAAAGCATCCCTAGCAATGAATGAATCCCAGAGTTACGACACGACCCACCAGCTTCAGTTAGAAGCTCTATAACTTCAGTTATAGACTTCTTAGCAACCTCCATACTCTCACTCCAAACGAGCAAAAACCCGAAAGCCTTTTCACTTAGGCAAATCTGCTGATTCCGAAAATCTTTCAGTAATTCAAGCATATTAGCATAATCACCCAACAACCCACAATTTGAAACGACCAAACTACATATGTGTGAATTTCTAGAGTAACTTGGATAGGCATTCTTCCACCATGTAAAGAAACGCAATGCAGGCAACCCATAGAGATTCAAGCAATGAAAAACTTGAATAATCGACTTCAAATCAATTGATTCAATCGAATCCAACCTCGATTCCATATCATTTCCATCACCTTTAATTACATCAATTATGCTGTAAATATCACCAGTTGATAATTCGTTGCCAACCAAATTTCTAACTGTTTTGGGGGAGGAATTGATACAAGAACTAGAAAACAATTGATAACTGTTATATGTATCAGGAGCCAAGAAATTCTTAACAGATTGATTAGATGAATTTGACCCATTCAAGATACATGATATAAAAGAAGATTTTGAAGTTATGGTGCTAAAACTTTGAGGAAATGAGTAATGGGTTGCGGAAATCGCATGATATATAGCTTCTGAAAGAGGGTTTAAGCCATACCTCAACTTCTTGCTGATATTGAGAACACCCATGACTCATAAACCTTGCCAGATATAGGGCTGCGCTTATTTCTCAGTGTAGTTTTGTTGGCCCTTCTACAATTGTATGAGAGAAAGTAAGGTTCTTTGGCACTTTTGTTGTTTTCGACCCCAGTGAGGTCGATTGAAATTTGGAAATTGATTCTTACCAAACTTTGCAAGGGCTAGACTCTAGAGTAGAGCTATGGAGCGTGGAAAACCACCAAAATCAAAGCAACACTCGAAATGCTTTGGTAGTTTTTTATCTAAACCCAACCTGAAGGCTTCAACCAACCTAAAAGGACGGATGATTTTTCAGTGATCATACTAAAATTATGATCACTGAAGCCAACCAAAGTTAAGAGGCTCACAACCACATGTTTTGCCAACTCATCACTCCTTTTTCTTTTTCAAATCTTTTGTTAAAACCAAATATATATTTGATAAATGCTTAAAATAATTTTGGAAATTTCTAAAAACCCCAAAAATAAAATTTTTAGAAAATAAAAAAATATAAAATTCAATTTTTTTTTTTTAGATTTTCTCAGTCAAAAAAAGACGCAACGTTTGGACCATGGCACAAATGCTTTTAGGGCACGTTTGGACCATAGTCCAAACGTTTTCTTGAGACGCTTGTGCCATGGTACAAACGTCTACTGTACACGTTTGAACCAAGGTACAAACGTCTGAAAAAGACGTTTGTACTAAGGTACAAACGTATTTAGCAGATGTTTGTACCATAAGCCAAACGTCTTTCTGGATGTTTGGTGTTTTTTTGTTTTTTTTTTTCAAAAATTACCTTTGATTGTATTTCTTGTCTTTTTTCACGTGATTTGAATTATTATTTATCACAAATTGTTAGAAATCAACAATATTAAGAATATTAATTGATAAAAATGACAATAATATCATTAAATTAATAATAATAATAACATGTTTGCTTAACAATTACTTTCTAATTGCAATTACAATAAACAAATCATGATACAAATATAGCCAAATATGTCTATCGTGATGCTTTTATATGGATGAAACCATTATTTTCTACTATAAGATAAGTTACGAGGAATAATATTAATGTCTTATAAACAATTATATCGTTATTGGCCAATTTATAGAAGAACTATTAAGATGGATGATCAAATTAACCCCTTTTAGTACGATAAATGATTAACTTTTGTCTGAATGAAACCCATAGATCATTATCTTGTATAAGATAAGATATGTCGAATGATATAAATGTATTTTAAGATTGATTCGTATTGTTATTGGTCAATTTAGAGAATAACTATTAAGACGGATGATCAAAATAATCCCTTTTAATACTTTGATCCACTTTTGTATGGATGAAACAGTTAAACCATTATCTTGTGTAAGATAGGATACGAGGAATGGTATTGGCCAATTTAGAAAAAGAACTATTAATATGGAGGATCAAATTAACCCCATTTCGTACGATAATTGACTTTTGTATGGATGAAACCCATAAACCATTGTCTTGTATAAAATAAGATGATAAATGGTATTAATGTATTTTAAGAATAATTTAAATTACTAAGTTTTGTATGGGTGAAACCCTCTTACCACTATTTTGAATAAAATAATGTCCAAAAATATTTTTATTTTGAAATGAATTGTGATTCAATTAGTCAATTTCGGGACACGGCCTATAATTTAGGACATGTCCCAAAATTTTAACAACTAATAATAATAACAATCAATAATAACAATAATAATAATAATAATAAAAAGAATATTAGTAATAACACTGCAAACAATTTCTTTTAAAAAGAAAACATATGTTACTCAAATGTGCAGAGATGAAATAACAATGATAATTAGGATGTTATTTTAGGACATGACCCAAGCTGCTTTAGGACATGAACAATCTTCTATGACATATTCTTACGCGTAAGAAAAGTTAAATGTTTATTTAGTATCAAAAATGTTTAAAACTTGTCAAATATGAATTAAGCGTATCGATATTTTTGTGAAGCATTTAGCATCCCTGGTACATTTATAATTGTTGAGAACAATTGAATGTGCTGATACCCCTGCCAACATGGTCATTACTCTTGCTACAAAACACTCTTATTCATATGTGGCCCAGGTTCGAATCCTCTTACAAGCCAGCAAATTATGAATTTTTTTTTAACTATAACTCGAAAGTTACCAATGACAACTTGGTAAAAACTAATGTTTTTTTTTCAACATTTTTATCCTCAATTTTTATCTTAATCGTCATATGAATACAAATCAAATTAATTTTAAATTAATTATCAAGAGCGTATTTTAGGAACTTAATTGATTTTTATGGATAAATACCATTTTTGTCATTTTTTATTTCCTGATTATTATAATTACAACATAATAACTAATAATAACAATAACAAACGCTTTTAGGGCACGTTTGTGCCATGGTACAAACGTCTCTTAAAGATGTTTGGACCCAGGTACAAACGTTTGGAAAAGACGTTTGCACCATGGTTGACACGTCTGAAAATGACGTTTGGACCATGGTATAAACGTCTTTATCATATGTTTATACCATGGCCCAAACGGTTTTTTTGGATGTTTGGTGTTTTTTTGTTTTTTTTTTTCAAAAATTGCCTTTCATTGTATTTCTTGTCTTTTTTCACGTGATTTTGAATTATTATTAATCACAAATTGTTAGAAATCAACAATATTAAGAATATTAATTGTATTTTAGGATATGACCCAAGCAGTTTCAGGACATGAACAATCTTCTATGACATATTATTTACGCATATGAGAAGTTAAATGTTTATTTAATATCAAAAAATTTTAAAACTTTATCAAACAATCAAAGGCAATTTTTGCAAAAAAAAAAAACCAATCATCCAGAAAAGACGTTTGAGCCATGGTATAAACATCTGCTAAAGACGTTTGAACCATGGTCCAAACGTCTTCATAAATATATCGATACACTTAATTCATATTTGACAAGTTTTAAGCATTTTTTATACTAAATAAATACTTACCTTTTCATATGCGTAAAGAATATGTACAGAAGATTGTTCATGTCCTAAAGCTGCTTGGGTCATGTCCTAAAATAAAGTCCTAATTATCATTGTTATTTCATCTCTGCACATTTGAGTAACATATGTTTTCTTTTTAAAAAAAATGGTTTGAAGTGTTATTACTAATATGCTTTTTATTATTAGTATTATTATTATTATTATTATTATTATTATTATTATTATTATTATTATTATTATTATTATTATTATTATTGTTATTATTATTGATTGTTATTATTATTAGTTATTAGTCAATTTAGATAATAACTATTACGACATATGATCAAAATAACCCCTTTTAGTACTTTGATCCACTTTTGTATGGATGAAACCGTTAAACCATTATTTTGTGCAAGATAAGATGCGTGGAATGTTAATTAATGTATTTTAAGAATAATTTAGATTACTAAGTTTTGTATGGATGAAACTCTCTTACCACTATTTTGAATAAAATAATGTCCAAAAACACTACTAATTTTATTTAGAAATGAATTGTGCTTGAACTAGTCCATGTTGGGACATGGTGTATAATTTAGGACAGGTCCTAAACCTCTTTGAGGACTTGATCCAAACATATTTAGGACATGTCCCAAAATAATAACAACTTAATAATAATAATAAAAAGAATATTAATAATAACACTGTAAACATTTATTTAAATGTGATGAAAGCCCTGCCAACATGGTCACTACTCCTGTCACAAAACACTTATTTAAATGTGACCCAGGTTCGAATCCTCTTACAAGCCAAGAAATTATGAAATCTTTTTTTTACTATAACTCTACAGTTATGTTTAAGACATGACCCAAATATGTTTAGGACATGTCATATAATAAATCGTCATGGCTTGAATAATTGCCTTTGATTACATTTGTTTTGCCTTTTTAATGTTATTTTGAATTATTATTAATCAAATATCGTTACTAATAATATTTTTATCCCAAATATGACAGTTTGCTATGAATAATATGATATCACTTTAATATAATATTTGTCATAAATTTCAATTCGTAATTAAACTAATTTCCCAAAACATAATTGTATAGTTAGGATAATATTTGAAAAGCTACTAAATATGGTAATAACTAATAAGTATTTGTTACAACTAAAATGACAAAGTACTAATAGAAACACTAAAACTACTGAGCTGGGCTGGGAGGGGGTGGTGTATCATCTCGATGACCCATCATTTCATTCCACATGGCAAGAACATCGATAGAATTTCGGACCGCATCTCGAAGGTCAAGTGGGTCAAACTCATCAATGCGATGGAAAGTAGGACGTAGGAATTGCACCATCTGGTTCATCCACTGAAATGAAAAAATATTATAACAACTATTATACATAATAAAAAATATGAAATTATAAAAGAATAAAACCACTAATACACATACCCAATCGGCGGACATCGAGTTAAGCTCGGAGACACATTATTATTATTGATTGTTATTATTATTAGTTGTTATAATTTTGGGACATGTCCTAAATTATAAGCCGTATCCCAAAATTGATTAATTGAAGCACAATTCATTTTTAAATAAAATTAGTAGTTTTTTGGATATTATTTTATTCAAAATAGTGGTAAGAGGGCTTCATCTATACAAAACTTAGTAATCTAAATTATTCTTAAAATACATTAATACCATTCATCGCATCTTATCTTATACAAGACAATAGCCTATGGGTTTCATCCATACAAAAGTGAATCATCGTACGAAATGGGGTTATTTTTATCCTCCATATTAATAGTTCTTCTCTAAATTGACCAATAACAATACAAATCGTTCCTAAAATACATTAAAACCATTACTCATATCTTATCTTACACAACATAATGGTTTAACGGTTTCATCCATACAAAAGTGAATCAACGTACTAAAAGGGGTTGTTTTGATCATCCGTCTTAATAGTTATTCTCTAAATTGACCAATAACGATACAAATCATTCTTAATATACATTTACATCATTTGGCATATCTTATATTATACAAGATAATGATCTATGGGTTTGATGCATACAAAAGTCAATCATTTATTGTACTAAAAGGGGTTAATTTGATCATCCATTTCAATAGTTCTCTAAATTGGCCAATAACGATATAAATCATTTATAACATATTAATACCATTATATTCCTCGTAACTTATCTTATAGTAGAAAATAATGGTCTAATGGTTTAATCCATATAAAAGCATCACGATAGACATATTTGGCTATATTTGTGTAATGATTTTTTTTTATTGTAATTGCAATTATAAAGTAATTGCTAAGCAAACATGTTAATATTATTATTAATTTAATGATATTATTGTCATTATTATCAATTAATAATTTTAATATTGTTGATCTCTAATAATTTATGATTAATAGTAATTCAAAATCACGTGAAAAAAGAAAAAAAATGCAATCAAAGACATTTTTTGGAAAAAAAACACACCAAACATCCAGAAAAGACGTTTGAGCCATGGTATAAACATCTGCTAAAGACGTTTGAACCATGGTCCAAACGTCTGCTCCAGACGTTTGTACCGTGGTCCAAACGTCTTTAGGGGACGTTTGTACCTTGACACAAACGTCTGAAGAAGGCGTTTGGACCATGGCCCAAACGTGCCCTAAAAGCGTTTTATTATTATTAGTTGTTAATGATTATAATTAGGAAATAAAAAAAATGGTATATATCCATAAAAATCAATTAAGTTTCTAAAATACGCTTTTGATGATTAATTAAAAATTAATTTGATTTGTATTCATATGACTACTGTAGAGTTATAGTAAAAAAACATTCATAATTTGCTAGCTTGTAAGAGGATTCAAACCTGGGCCACATTTAAATAAGAGTATTTTGTGGCAGGGGTAGTGACCATGTTGGTAGGGGTTTTAGCACATTCAATTGTTCTCAACAATTGTAAATGTACCAGGGATGCTAAATGCTTCATAAACATATCGATACGCTTAATTCATATTTGATAAGTTTTAAGATTTTTTGATACTTAATATACATTTAACTTTTCATATGCATGAAGAATATGTCATAGAAGATTGTCCATGTTCTAAAGCTGCTTGAGTCATGTCCTACAATAGTATCCTAATAATAATTGTTATTTCATCTCTACACGTTTGACTAACATATGTTTTCTTTTTTTAAAAAAAATAATTGTTTTGCAGTGTTACTAATATTCTTTTATTATTATTATTATTATTATTATTATTATTATTATTATTATTATTATTATTATTATTATTATTATTATTATTATTATTATTATTATTATTATTATTATAATTATTATTGATTGTTATTATTATTAGTTGTTATAATTTTGGGACATGTCCTAAATTATAAGCCGTATTCCAAAATTAATTAATTGAAGTACAATTCATTTCTAAATAAAATTAGTAGTTTTTTGACATTATTTTATTCAAAATAGTGGTAAGAGGGCTTCATCTATACAAAACTTAGTAATCTAAATTATTCTTAAAATACATTAATATCATTCATCGCATCTTATCTTATACTCTACAAGACAATGGTGTATGGGTTTCATCCATACAAAAGTGAATCATCATACGAAATGAGGTTATTTTGATCCTCCATATTAATCGTTCTTCTCTACATTGACCAATAACAATACAAATCGTTCCTAAAATACATTAATATCATTTCTCGTATCCTATCTTACACAAAATAATGGTTTAACGGTTTCATCCATACAAAAATAGATCAAAGTATTAAAAGGGTTATTTTGATCATTCGTCTTAATAGTCATTCTCTAAATTTACCAATAACGATACAAATAATTTTTAAAATACATTTATATCATTCGGCATATCTTATCTTATACAAGATAATGATCTATGGGTGTCATTTATACAAAGTCAATCATTTATCGTACTAAAAGGGGTTAATTTGATAATCCATGTTAATAAGTCTTCTATAAATCGGCCAATAACGATATAAATCATTTATAACACATTAATACTATTATGTTCCTTGCAGAAAAAAATGGTCAAATGCTTTATTCCCTATAAAAGCATCACGATAGACATATTTGTATAATGATTTTTTTATTGTAATTGCAATTAGAAAGTTAAGCAAACATGTTAATATTATTATTAATTTAATGATATTATTGTCATTATTATCAATTAATATTCTAAATATTGTTGATCTCTAACAATTTGTGATTAATAATAATTCAAAATCACGTGAAAAAAGACAAGAAATACGATCAAAGACAATTTTTGAAAAAAAAAACACCAAACATCCAGAAAAGATGTGTGGACCAGGGTACAAACATCTGCTAAAGACGTTTGAACCTTGGTATAAACGTTTTCTTTAGACGTTTGTACCATGGTCCAAACGTTTTTAGCAGACGTTTGTGCCATGGCACAAACGTCTGAAGAAGGCGTTTGTACCATGGCCCAAACGTGCCCTAAAAGCGTTTGTGCCATGGTTCAAACGTCTTTTGTGCCATTAAATTTTCGTCTTTTCCAGACAGAGAAAATCTCCAAAAAAAAATTGAATTTTTACTTTTTTTTTTATTTTCAGATTAATTTATTTTTGGGGTTTTTATAATTTTCAGAAATTAATTTAAGGTATTTTCATAAATATTAGAAATGTTTTTGAGAAAAATAAAATAAAAGTAGGCCATGTCAAATTTGTGGCTCATATTAATTGAGGCCCCACATTTTCAGTGATCATATTTCAACTATGATCACCTTAAAATTTTCGTAAAAGGACCGAATATCCAATCCGACTCAATATATATGGAACCGAATTAAATATGCACTCGGCTTGAACCCCATTACACTCAATATGACCCGCATCTAACCTAGGTATTAAAACTAATTCTAACACAACTCAATGTTGACCCAACCCATCCTGATAAAACTGTAGACACATAAATTTGTCTCCCCTTTTAACACCCAATGATGAATAATCATACTGTCGTCATACTTGGTCCGGACTGGAGAGGAGTAATCAAAAGCTTTCTTTAAAACCCTTTTTGAGTCCAAAATATATTTTAAAGCTTATTTAAGAGCAACCTTATCAATGATCTTAAAATAAGATCAAGTACATAATCTTAAAAATAAAATTCCTTAATCATGAGTGAGAATAAGATTGAGTGTTGAGTGAGAAGAAAAAAATGCATCAGACTATTGAAAATAGGGGTGAAAGTTATTCGGATAAAATCCAAAATCCAATCCAATCCAATCCGAATTAGTAATTCGGATTGGATTCGGATTGAAATTTTTTGGAAAATTGGATTTTCGGATCGGATTGGATTGAGGGTAATTGGATCCAAAAATCCAATATAACCAAATAGTAATATGCCTTGTATTATGTATCTGGATTGGGCTTAAGTGCTTAACTGGATTTTTTTTTTTAAAAAGCCTAGTCCATACCCCGGTAGGCGTAACACTTCAACCCTTCCCCTAAAACCCTAACAACACTTAATTCCTCATTTCCTAAATCTACTAGGCTGCTGTTGTGCTTAATTTATTTCATCGAAAAACTAAGTTTTAGAAAATAGGATTTTCGGATCGGATCCAATCTAGAGTATGAAAATTCGGATTGGATTGGATCGGATTCAAACTCTAATTGGTTTGGATTCGGATTGGAAAATTAAAATCCAAATTTTGTTCGGATCGGATTGGATTAGGCCCTAATCCAAACCGTACACCGAACTTTCACCCCTAATTGAAAAGATGATCAGGCGTGGGAGTCGGACCCATTTCCTAATCTGGCTAAATCAAATTTTTTTATTTTCCTCCAGTCAAAACGCAGCGTTTTGACTGGAGCTGTGAGAGAAGCTCCAACTTAAACACAGCGTTTTGGTTGGCAGAAAATCAAAAAAAATAAACCTGCTGACTTTTCTAACGCCTGCATCAGAATTTGACACTTGTCAAATTCTGACAGGAGAGAGAAATAACACAATTACAAATATTTAAAATGCAATATCTTAAAAAACACAAAGCCAAAAATAATAAAATAATTACCAATGGCTCTATTTTTCCGAGCTCTACAAATAAAGACCCATTTTGTAATATTTCGGACAATTTTTTTTCTAGCTATTTACTAATTTCCTATAATTTTGCTTATTTTATATGAAATATCTTCCATCTTTACACTCTATAAAACATAATAAACAATATCTTTGTGCATTTAATTTAGTTAATGCTAATAACGCTAATTATTTATTTATTTAATTAATATTTTTTGTCAATTAGTAATGAATGTTTCATATTATTAAAAAGCAAATAATAAGAATATTGTATAATGATGGTTGGGTGATGAGAGAGAAAAAGTAGTTGGGTAGGGTAAAAAAGTAGTTGGGTGGAGTAAAAGTAGTTGGGATGATCTTTTTTTTGGTTCATGGTTAAGAGGATAGGTGAGAAAAGATTGTGGGATATTATTTTTTAGAGAGAGAGAGTTAGAAAGAGAGTGGGATGATCTTTGTTTAAGATCATGAATAATGGTGCTCTAAAAGAAAGCCCAATTTTAAGCCTAATTAATTATTCTTGATAATTAATGAATTTTAAAATACATATTTTATTAAATTATTTTCATAAAATCAGATTTTATGATTTAAATCCATTATTCTTGATAACTTTTGATAAAAGATAAGTAAAAATATTCATTTAAGATAAAAACTGCATTTCGGCAAAAAAAAAATGCACTGCACGCAAGGACGGTGCGCTTGGTGCGATGTTGTTGCACGGGGCGCGACACTGTTGCGTGGCGTGCGACACTGATGCGCTAAGCGCACCTCTGCGCAAGCTTCTATTTTATCCGCAACTTCTGTTTTTCGAATTCTAATCGTATATTTCATTATAAATACCCCGTTTTCACTCGTATTTTCTCACGGACGACGGACTTCACATATACTTCTACATATCTGAACACTCATATCTAAACATCAAAACCTCTCAAAAACTCTCTACAAACAACATTCAAACACATTCAAACCATATTCAAACACTTTTAACCTCAAGAATTTTTATTCTTCCCTTTTCTTTGAATCTTCATTCAAGAACTCTCTTTTTCAAGGCTAAAAATTGATTCCTCTAAAGTTCGTACAGTTAGACCTAGGTAAACAAAGATATAATTCCTAAGGATCAATTCAAATTTATTTCTTATACACTAACAAAGTAACAATCTAATTTTCATGATGTAGATCTTTATATTCATAAAGACAAAAATATTGTATTTATTTTGTACAATCTTTCTTATCTCCCTCCTTATAACTATTTATATACTTTGATTATATATATGTATTATACGTTTTTTATTGCAATTGCCTGTTCACCTTTATGATAGACCTGGAAATTAGTTAAATCACGCCTAATAAGATAATTTGGACAACCGATCTAAGTACTTATTAATCTGGGATATAATAAAGTGATCACCAAAACTAGATCTTATGTTTTTAAAAAGCCAACCTTTAACATGCTTGTCTTTATATGCAATTAATCAATAATCTGTGTGCATGCAATTGAATATGTCATTGAATCAGTAAGAAAATTCACCCCAAACTCAAATGTCTTATTTTTTATTATATTGATTCTTCCTGAAAATCAATTGGCAACTTTCTTCCAACTAAAACATCACTAAATATTGTGTGTAGGCATGTTTTTATTTCGCCTACGCGGTGTGAGCGCGTTTAGATTTGACTACCCCACTGTTAAGGTTTTATTGAAAATTGTTTTGTATTGAAAGAAGTGGCCAACAATTCTTTTTAGGAAGAATCATAAACCTAATTGGATATGGGAAAAACATAGGGACAAATTATCCAATGTAGATTTCCCCGTCTTGACTCCGTAGATGGTCAAAGTGAACCAAAGATTGAGTTCGAGGGTAGGGTACGAATATAGTCATAATGAACCACATTCGCCCAAAGTTGGCCTCTACTAAATATCGATTCATTGCAGAATTTATGCCAAAGAATAATCAAATAATGTTTTAAGCACCCTAAAAATATTTAGTCTAAGTTGGTTCAGGAAACACATAAAAGGACTAATTTTTAGTGACAAGTTATTATGCAATCAATATTACAAGGAACCTAACAGGTTGTCCAAATTAATCTGATTAATGTTAGAACAGTTATTTAGGTCTTGATTAACAATAAATAACATGTGGGTGATAAAAGCATTGAAACAGGACACAAGTATGATAACAATGTATGAGAAATAAATAAAAAGAAAGAGAAAAGAGATTAGAATATACAATATAGCGATTTTATACCAAAGATCTACATCATGAAACAAATGATTAGTAACTTCAATATAAAATTAATTGATTCAAGGACCCTCAGGTATTATACCTATGCGCCTTAGATTGAAGAGCGCAACGATCTTTAGGCGGAGCAATCGTGGAACCAAGAACGCAGTATGAAGATTTGATTGAAGGAATTGAAAGTATTTGATTGATTGAGTGTTTGAGTATTCGAAGTGTTTTGTAAAGGTATTCGTAAGTATATTTGTGTTCGTAAATAATAATGAAAAAACCGTCCACAATTCGGGAAAATACGGAGTATTTATAGGAAAAAGAAGGCGTGCGCTGCCCGCAAGCCTTGCGCCAGGCGCAAGCTTACGTGGCAGGCACAATGCCACGCGTCAGGCGCACATTGGTGTGCCTGACGCAGCCTGGCCAATCAAGATTGAACACGTGTAAACGCGTTTTTGAAAAGATAGAAAAGAAAGTTGCGTCTCACACAAGACTTGCGTCTGACGTAGGACTCTGTGTGAGTCACGAAATCTACGTGACAGGCGCTCATTGGCTCGCCTGACGTGTTCTGGCCAATGCGATGGACGCACGTGGAGCGCTGAGCGCAGCCCCCGCGTCCGGCGCATATTCGGGAATATTCGAGCATATTCCTTTGCGCGTCTTTCGAAGATACTTTTCTATCCCTAAAATTCCGAAGATGGAATTTTACGGATCAAAAATCTAATTTTTTATTTATGGAAATGTTTATGAAAAAAAATATTTATTAAAATAATAAATATTTGATTGGGCTTTTAAAATGGATTTAAAACATTTTATGGGCTTAAAATACAATTAATCATCATGAACAATTAATTGGGCTTTAGAATATCATTTCAGAACACATTTTAAAATGGTTCTTTAGATTGCTCCTCCGTTGGGTCGCGCCAACTAATGCCGCGGTATGTTTCATCATTGGATGCTTAAATGGGGAGACACGATTATGTGTCTACAGAAGCCCCCACTTTGACTGAGGTTCAGGAAACCGATAGTCAAAGTATACGGTGTCGGGACGAAGAACGATTCTAAACGCTCTGCAGTTTAGAACTGATCTATAACCACCGGTCTCTGCAAAAGAAAGTTAGTATGCAGGACAATAACTACAAGCAATCTGATTACCTGCAGGGAAAGATGTTAGCATTTAGGTGCAAACAACTCACATAAGCACATAGTGATGCATGAGACGCTATGCAATGATTAAGGTTATGCAAAGCTAAGGGATGACACGTCATGCAAGGTCAGGGTTATGCAAGACTAGAACGTATGAAATGCAATGCAAGGTCTGGGTTTTGCAAGGCTGCAATGCAAGGTCAGGATTTTGCAAGGCTAGAAGATGTATAGAATGATAGAATGATAGACTGATTAGAAATGCATAGAGTGATTTTCGAAAATCGTTTTTAGTAAATGATCGGGGTTAGTAAACGAGGTCCGCGGATTACAACTTTTCGGGAGTTTGAATTGGAGGAACCACCACACATAGGAAGCCCCCACTTTGGGTGAGCGTGCCTTGAATTAGGCATTATGAGCCTTGATTGAAATTGTATTTGATCTGATGTTGAAATGTAGTTGATCTGATATTGAAATGTAATTGCTATGTCTTGAACATTGAAAGTTTTCACTAGGGATTGCACTGGGGATTGTTTATTGGGATGTTGATTAGGGAAAGTCAAATATCGCCAGAAACCATGGAATTGTCGGAGAGTCCTTCGGGGAAAAGGAGAGCTTGGATTGAAAAAGGTTTAATTTGTGACTTAAATAAATGTAGGTAGGAAAAGGCTTTAACGAGGCTAGATTCAGACTCGAGTCTATGTCGGGATCTAGAAAGAGTATGCTCCTAAATTCTGGAAAATCAAATCATTAGACCATGACTAATTTTTATTTTATTGAAGCGCGGTCGGACCTCGAGATGAGGATTCCTACGTATCCTTGCGGAATCAGACCATTCGTAGTTCTGGATCTGATTTTTTTTTTATTTTTTTTTGTGCCCTAACTTTTGCCTAGGCCGCCCTTTCGGGTTTTCAACCTAGCGGGCTTGGACATACCTTGAAAAAGGAGTTAAGGTCGATGAAAGGTTGAAGGCTTGAGGTTTAGATGAAGGTTGAATTGGTTAGGATAATGTTTTGATGGGTTGAAGGATTTGAATGAGGGGTATAACTTGTGTGCAAGCCCCCTAGCTTGACTTTTTATTTATTTTGCCTTTGGCTTTTTCTTTTTTGCATTTTTTCTTTTTGTCCTGTGCGTTTTTGCTTTTTTTTTTTTCATTTTTTTGCACTTTGAATTTTTTCACTATTTTATTTTGCCTGGCATTGATTTTTTTTGTAGTGAGGCTTGCACACAAGTTTGGTTTAGGGTAATGGAAGGTTTGAAGGCTGTTTGTGGAGCTTTGAATTGAAAGGCTATTTAGTTAATGGAGATGATGGTTTAAAGGGTTTTTGTTTTTCCTTGGTTGTATGAGGATGGCTTATGAAAGGTAATGGAAGGGAGAGGGGAATAACTCCTGAACCAAAGTATGTCCCTTTTTTCATTTTTCTCTTTTTTTTTTTTTCTTTTTGTTATTATTAGTCAAGTTCATTAGGTGATTTAAGTTTCATCATTGAATTAGAAGCATAAATAAAATGATGGAAGGCCAATGAAAACAAAAATAAAAATAAAATGAAATGAAAGGGGAAAGGCTATAATAGATGAAGTCCTATAGTGACATAGACTCGATGGGAAAGGACAGAAATGGCTCTGGGTAAGGACTCTCTGACTCATCCTAGGAAACCAGAAATAAAAGACTAAGCATGATGAATTGTTGATGCACTGCGCCGAAGGGGTTGTTGGTGACGCTGATTTTCGTTGTAGCAAGTATTAGAAGTATATTGTCATCAATCATGTTTCGCAGCGCATTGATGGTGTTTGACACTAGATGTCAGATATTCATTGTTCTGTTGGAATTCACGGTAGAAATGTAGGTTGCACCTTTTGAATTATCCTTTAGGTGCAGGGTTCAGAGTAACCTTATAGAAGTGATCACGCCTCTAACGTGAAGGCGGTAGACTCTATGGAAGTGATCGCGCCTCTATTGTGAAGGCGGTCAAAAGTAATCTTCTTGATTCTAAATGAAGTCGGGGTGGTGATAGTATGATTGATGAGCTTTAGAGTAGGCTCACATTTTGTTCCTCCTTTAGGCACTCCTAAGTTGTAATCTCTCGATCGGTCATGAACAGAATCGAGTGGACCTTGCTTGTAAGTTTTAAGAAACAATGTTTTCGAAATGAGAAATGGAAATGAGGGATGGAGAAATGGAGATAAGAAATGAAGATGAAAGTGGAAATGAAATTGAAAAATGGAGGTGGAAATGGGAAATGATTAGAATTGGGTACGATTATGGTTATAATGGCTATATGGGCCTAACTATATGCATATGCAGATGTGGACTGAACTGGACTATGCAAGCAAATTGAATGATAGGAGAGACTAGACTTTGAACTTACAGATGAGCAAGCAAGCTAGACTTTAAGGAAGACTGGACAATAAGGGAGACTAGACTCTTAACTTAAGCCAAGCAGGCTAGGCGCCTAGACTTTGAACTTACGGGTGAGCAAGCAAGCTAGACAACTAGACTTCGAAATTTACATTAGACTAAGTGGGCTAGACTCGAAAATTGCCTATGGACTTAAGGAATACTAGACCTTGAACTTACGGGTGAGCAAGCAGGCTAGACATTAAGGAAGGCTGGACAATAACAGAGACCAAACTCTTAACTTAAGGCAAGCAGGCTAGGCAACTAGACTTTGAACTTACAGGTGAGTAAGCAAGCTAGACAACTAGACTTTGAAGCTTACATTAAACTAAGCAGGCTAGACACAAAGATTGCCTATGGACTTAAGGAATGCTAGACTTTGAACTTACGGGTGAGCAAGCAGGCTAGACACAAAAATTGCCTACGGACTTAGGGAATGCAAGACCTTGAACTTACGGGTGAGCAAGCAGGCTAGACACAACAATGTCTATAGACTTAAGGAATGCTTAGACCTTGAACTTACAGGTGAGCAAGCAGGCTGGATTTTAGAGGAATTTGGGCTATTGGACTTGACTAGGGCCTACATGGAGATGCAAACTAGACCTAGGTTAGGAATTGGGCCTAAATGGACCTAAGTTTGGATTAGATTAACATATAGGTTTAATATAGACTTAGAGATGCATATGGGCTTGATAGTGGAAATAGACTAGGATTGGACTTAGAATGGAATGGACTGAGACTAGATTTGGACTGGGCTTGACATAAACTGGGGTTCACGTAAAGATGCAAATGGACCTAGATTTGACATAAGCTAGACTTATATGGGCCTAGGATGGAGTCTAATGAATGCATGGACTTGAATTAGATGGACCCTATATGAATGCAAAATGGACTCCAATGCACATGGGCCTAGAATGAGTGCAAGTGAATCTGATTGATTGGAATGGATTCGATGAAGGTGTTTGGATTGGACTTAGAATTTTCGAAATTTGTTTTTGAAAGGAACCCCATGTTTTATCATTTGTTAGGAAAAGATGATGAATTGACTTTGAAAATAATTTTTTTTTTGAAATGTCGTGGTATGATGGTGATTAGTAAATGTTTTTTGAAAAAGGTAGAATAGACATGGGTGTAGGATTGATTTTGAAAAGATGTAAGTTTTTTTTTGAAATTGATTGAATATGGTAGGGTAAGAATGATAGGAAAGACTTGTTGAACAGCAGGGAGGAAATTAAATGGGAAGAGGTAGACATGCATGACAACTCTAGCTCTACAATGACCCTTTAGATGCATTTTTTTAGGACAGACTTAACCTTGCATGAAAAGACTGATTTTTATATGTTGAATTAGGTGATAAGCCTAAATGACCAAATTACGCGAGTGCAGACAGACGCACATAGGACTGAACGTAGGATCGACAATTACGACGTCTAAATTGATGAAAAACGTGCGATGCACAGACTGCGTGCCGCGCATCGCTGCTGCGCGCGCGGCGCCTGGCCGTGCCCGGCGCGGGAGTGGTGCGCCAGGCGCAACTTAATGCGTTTGGCGCACTACTCTCCGACACGTTTTTCGGGGATTTAGGCGACGAATTTGCCTATTGACGAATTTTTGCTTGTTTGTTATACGCGATTTTAGGCACGACGCATAATAATGACAATTTGACAGAATAAAACAAGAATTGCAATCACTGGCAAATGTCATATAACATAGATGTAAAAGTTCCAACCTAAAGTCCAGTTCTATGTTTGAAACTATTGGTCAGGTTTAAGTTCAGTCTGAAAAGTGTCCATGACTAAGAGATTGATCCCACGCTTCGTACCCCTGCTTAAAGAGGTGGCCACGTGTAAGACGCACTCCAGTCTCAAGTCTGGAACAAGAGAACAATGCCATGGTTGGGTAGGTTTGCTTATGACTAAGATCCAACACTATCGCTCAGGAAGCTTTTTGAAAGGACAAAGCGCAAACCCCCCGGAGGTGACCTCACACATAGAACATGTGCTAATGAGGCAAGGTAGATTGTCCTTATGGTGGCTGAACAATAGCCATGCATATGCAAAACTGTATATTATTCAAAGGCATAAAAATAAGAATGAATCGTATTTTTCAAGTTTCACCCACTCATTTAAAAATTAATTTTTAAAATCCTCCCCAGTGAAGTCGCCAAATTGTAGGCGTGTTTATTTCGCCTACGCGGTGTGAGCGCGTATTAGATTTGACTACCCCACTGTTAAGGTTTTATTGAAAATTGTTTTTTTTGAAAGAAGTCGCCAACAATTCTTTTTAGGAAGAATCACAAACCTAATTGGATATGGGAAAAACATAGGGATAAATTATCCAATGTAGATTTCCCCGTCTTGACTCCATAGATGGTCAAAGTGAACCAAAGATTGAGTTCGGGGGTGAGGGTACGAATATAGTCATAATGAACCACATTCTCCCAAAGTTGGCCTCTACTAAATATCGATTCATTGCAGAATTTATGCCAAAGAATAATCAAATAATGTTTTAAGCACCCTAAAAATATTTAGTCTAAGTTGGTTCAGGAAACACATAAAAAGACTAATTTTTAGTGACAAGTTATTATGCAATCAATATTACAAGGTACCTAACAGGTTGTCCAAATTAATCTGATTAATATTAGAACAGTTCTTTAGGTCTTGATTAACAATAAATAACATGTGGGTGATAAAAGCATTGAAACAGGATAATCATATAGCATGCATATAATGATCAGGCAAGTATGATAACAATGTATGAGAAATAAATAAAAAGAAAGAGAAAAGAGATTAGAATATACAGTATAGCGATTTTATACCAAAGATCTACGTCATGAAACAAATGATTAGTAACTTCAATATAAAAATAATTGATTCAAGGACCCTCGGGTATTATACCTATGCAGCTTAGATTGAGGAGCGCAACGATCTTTAGGCGGAGCAATCGTGGAACCAAGAACGCAGTATGAAGATTTGATTGAAGTAATTGAAAGTATTTGATTGATTGAGTGTTTTAGTATTCGAAGTGTTTTGTAGAGGTATTCGTAAGTATATTTGTGTTCGTAAATAATAATGAAAAAGCCGTCCGTAATTTGGGAAAATACGGAGTATTTATAGGAAAAAGAAGGTGTTCGTTGCACGCAAGCCTTGTGCCAGGCGCAAGCCTACGTGGCAGGCACAATGCCATGCGTCAGGCATACATTGGTGTGCCTAACACAGCCTGGCCAATCAAGATTGAACGCGTTTTTGAAAAGATAGAAAAGAAAGTTGCGTCTCACACAAGACTTGCGTCTGACGCAGGACTCTGTGTGAGTCACGAAATCTACGTGTCAGGCGCTCATTGGCTCGCCTGACGTGTTCTAGCCAATGCGCTAGACGCACGTGGCGCGCTGAGCGCAGCCCCCACGTCCGGCGCATATTTGGGAATATTCGAGCATATTCCTTTGCGCGTCTTTCGAAGATACTTTTCTATCCCTAAAATTCCGGAGATGGAATTTTACGGATCAAAAATCTAATTTTTTATTGAAGATAATGGAAATGATTATGAAAAAAAATATTTATTAAAATAATAAATATTTGATTGGGCTTTTAAAATGGATTTAAAATATTTTATGGGCTTAAAATACAATTAATGATCATGAACAATTAATTGGGCTTTAAAATATCATTTCAGAACACATTTTAGAATGGTTCTTTAGACTGCTCCTCCGTTGGGTCGCGCCAACTAATGTCGCGGTATGTTACATCATTGGATCCTTAAATATGGAGACACGATTATGTGTCTACAGTGTGTGGAATAGAACATGATAATCACATGGCTACAATAACTGAACCAATTTGTCGCGACCAGATTACAATTCGACTCACCATTTCTTATTAATATAACCATATTTTACATATGTTGTTATATGAAACTAATTATAGATTTTAAAAGGACTTGAGTTGTAACCACCATTTAATGGATGACTTAACCTTAACTTCAATTGAAAGCTAGTTAGGCTAATCAACACTTGATCTGATATCAGGCGAGCCAATCTTAAGTCCATCTAGAATATCAATAATCCATGTACTAAATTGTTTGAGTAGGATTCGGAAACAGTTGAATATTCTTGACCCCAACCTGATCTGAAATGAATTCAAAAAAATTCCGATGCAACTCAAACCTGAATTGACGTAAAATACGAATGAAAAAATAATAACTCGAGTTAACCCTACCTAAAAGTAACCCGATGCGAAGCCAAACTATTACATGATGACCCAATATGACTCGACCCGAAATGACATCACCTAACATCCAAATTGATAGTTTTAGCTAGTAGAAATACCACCCGTTATACTGATATGACTTTTTCATTCATCTAAATTTCTGATAGTATATTTAACTAAACAAATTAATAAACATATAATATATATAGTACTTCTTCCATTGCTTTTTAATTGATTTCTTTTGAATTCTAACTATATTTTAAATAAGATCTGTTTAGTCTGCTTGGCTGGCAAGTAAACTATTTCCCTCAAGATGTTCTTCTATTGGAGACTTGTGCAACAATGGCTGAGTTTGCTCTGTCCGAACCTGAGCTTCGTTCCCGAACCTGCAAAAAGGGACCCACCCTGGAGGTTTGGGTGGTGGTTCCCCCTCCGAAGCTTAAGTCAGATATCAGGAGTGAGAAGGAAAAAGTAGAGATAGAGAGAGTAAGTGAGAGAGTATTTCCACAGAGTAAGTTTACACTGCTTGCATTGAATTACCTTTCTCCTGATTTCAGGGGTATTTATAGTGTTTGTGATATGACTGCTGCCCTTTTAGGTTACCCTAGAATAAGGGCACCTAATTAGCTAGGCAATCAAGTCATGACACTTGGCAGGCTATGATTGGGGATGGATCATCGATCAACCAATCACCTGCAGCCATTTTAGGGATTTGGGCTCTGAATAACCTTTGAGCCAAAATGTGAGCTTTTTCTCCAATCTGAGTATAACCCAATGGTTAAACCACTTTTCTTTACTTCCTCTGATGGGACACGTGTATGGTCCTGATGGATCCATGTGTCTCCAAGAGAGCCGTTGATATTTTAGGCAACAACATTTGCCCCTAAAAGGGTTTTTATTGTTGGCCTCTAAGACGGTTAATGCCCTTTTACCCGAGGAAGTTACCTCAATTTCAAAAAGGAGCAAAGACGCGCCATTTTTTGGGCTTTATTGGTCATATTTAACCGGTTCAGAAGGTTTTTCACCCCCCTATATATATGCTTCTTTGTCCTCCCTTCAATCATTTCACACCTTGAGAGAAATTTTCTAGAGAGAGAGGCTACGATTTTGAGCGCTCCTAAGAACCACTTCGCCGTCTACAAGCTGGCCTTGGACGCGGGGCTAAGATTCCCTCTCCACGAGTTCATCAAGCAAGTGCTAAGGCATTACAACATCGGCCATAACCAACTGGCTCCAAATGCCTGGCACAACATTCTGACCTTCATACCCGTCTGCGAGTTGCGCAGCCTAGCCCTTTCTCTCCTTGCCTTTACCCATATACACTACGTGTCTAAAGTTCCAAGGACAATGGACGGAGCGTGGCTCAGCATCTGCAACCGCCCCGGCTTTCTTACCGCTTGGGGCAAGCCTTCGAAGATGCATAATTAGAAAGCTGACTTCATCTTTCTTCGAGCGGCCAACGATTCCGCCGCTGAGGGTTATCGCTTTTATAGCCGGGCCGTTACGAATACTGGACGAGGGAAATCCTTTTTGGATTTAGAGAATAATTTTGATGAGGAGGTGATGGAATACTTTAAAATAAAGGAGTATTACTGACCAAATCACACATCCTTTAAAGGGCCAGCTAACTGGATTCCCTTCGAAGAGATGTTTTATGACGATAACTTTTTGGTCGCCGCCGGCTTGCGGTTGGCCGAGGATACATGTATATTTTCAAAACTTCTAAGTAAAATGCCCCGTCAAGAATGTGTATCTGACAAACCCCTTCATTTCTTTTTTGCAGAGTCAGCCAGAGCACTTCTCAAAAAATCTTGGACGGGCGATATCAGTATGTCCAAGTTTACAGACAACTTATGGAAGGAGTTCGCCAAGACGAGCGCCGAAAAGAGGGCCGAAACTCAGTTAATAAATATTTCCTTCAATTTTTTTTTGTATATAATTTTTTTAAAAGCATCTTCTTTGCTTTGGACGAGGGTCCTTAACGGAAGGAAAGCGACCACATATGGCCGGCTTCCTTTGGCTCTTAAATTTCGGACGAGGGTTGCTCGAGAAAGGAAGGCGTCCATGGTTGGACGGCTTCCTTCATCGAACCTTCCTTTGGTCCTTAACGGAAGGGTTGCTCGAGAAAGGATGGCCCGTCCAAGGTGATTATTGATTCTTGGACGAGGGTCACTCGAGGAAGGAAGGCGTCCATGTTTGGACGGCTTCCTTCGTCGCACCATCCTCGTCTGAAGTAGGATAATGGCCTTGGACGAGGCCCTGGCTGGTCCGTCCAAGGTGATTGTTTGATCTTGGCCGAGGGTCACTCGAGGAAGGAAGGCGTCCATGTTTGGATGGCTTCCTTCGTCGCACCATCCTCGTCTGAAGTTTGATGAATGCCTTGGACGAGGTTGTCTTGAAGAAAGAAGTCGTCCATGCTTGGACGGCTTCCTTCATTGATCAACCCTCGTCCTTGTCTTTGGACGATCTTCAAACTTAGTTAAGGGAAGGGTGAGTCTCATCCTTGTCTATGGACGATCTTCATACTTTCTTCAAAGAAGCTAAGTATAATTGTGGCTCGTCCTGATTTTCGGACGACCTTGTAGCTTAGTTAAGGAAAGGGTGAGTCTCATCCTTGTCTTTGGACGGCTTTCTTTATCGCACCATCCTCGTCTAAAGTTTGATAAAGGCCTTGGACAAGGCACTGGATGGCCCGTCCAAGGTGATTGTTGATTCTTGGACGAGGGTCACTCGAGGAAGGAAGACGTCCATGTTTGGACGGCTTCCTTCGTCGCACCATCCTCGTCTGAAGTTTGATGAATGCCTTGGACGAGGTTGTCTTGAAGAAAGAAGTCGTCCATGCTTGGACGGCTTCCTTCATTGATCAACCCTCGTCCTTGTCTTTGGACGATCTTCAAACTTTGTTAAGGAAAGGATGAGTCTCATCCTTGTCTTTGGACGGCTTCCTTCGTCGTACCATCCTCGTCTGAAGTTTGATGAATGCCTTAGACGTAGTTGTCTTGAAGAAAGAAGTCGTCCATGCTTGGATGGCTTCCTTCATTGATCAACCCTCGTCCTTGTCTTTGGACTATCTTCAAACTTAGTTAAGGAAAGGGTGAGTCTCATCCTTGTCTTTGGACGGCTTCCTTCGTCGCATCATCCTCATCTGAAGTTTGATGAATGCCTTGGACGAGGTTGTCTTGAAGAAAGAAGTCGTCCATGCTTGGACGGCTTCCTTCATTGATCAACCCTCGTTCTTGTCTTTGGGCAATCTTCACACTTAGTTAAGGAAAGGGTGAGTCTCATCCTTGTCTTTGGACGATCTTCAAACTTTCCTCAAAGATGCTAAGTATATTTGTGGCTCGTCCTGATTTTTGGACGGCCTTCAAGCATAGTTAAGGAAAGGGTGAGTCTCATCCTTGTCTTTGGACGATCTTCACTTTCCTCAAAGAAGCTAAGTATAATTGTGGCTCGTCCTGATTTTCGGACGGCTTTCAAGCTTAGTTAAGGAAAGGGTGAGTCTCATCCTTGTCTTTGGACGATCTTCAGACTTCCCTTAAAGAAGCTAAGTATAATTGTGGCTCGTCCCTCAAACTTGACTCGTCCTAAAAGTTCCAAGGTTTTAGCTGTATCCCCCCCTTCTTGGGCTTAGCTCATCCTTGTATTCTGGACGAGCTTTGCACCAAGAAGGAGAGCGGCCAACATTGGCCGCGCCAACGTAAATTCTTTCGTTTAGGACGAGCTTAGATACTTGTAGGTAATTTATATATTGTTGTTTATGGACGAACCATGCTTTGGCCGGCTTCCTTGAGGAAGCAACGCTCGTCTTGAAGTAGTGAACCCTTACTAGGGCCTTTTTTACTTAGCTGACCTTGCATTTGAAAGTAAGATTCCTTTACAAAGGCTTGCTTATTTCTGGTCGGCTTCCTTTTAGGGACCATGACGTTTCTCTTACTATAGACTGTCATTATTTGATTAACCATATGTGCGATATACCTTTTAGGTTTATCACACCTTGGTCGGTCTCTTTGAGGAAGTAATGTGCGTCAGAGAAATGGTTATTCCCCGTTATGATATCCATTGTTTACCCTTTACTTTGGACGTTTTATTGTTCTTTGTAATTTTGTCTAAGTTAATGTCACTTTTAGACCACTAGACCAACTGGTGGTAAAGATGCCCTAAAGTGAACAACTTGGTAAAAAAAAAAAAAGGAACAATATAGGGAGAAAGTAGGAATTGTATTATATGAATTTTGCTTGACTAAGTGTCAAGATACATGTATACAATTCTTTTTCTTTTTTTTATGCCGTGACACTTGTCTGATGTTACAGACTACTGTAGATTTCTTGCCGATTGACTGAGTCAGAGTGGTACTTTTTCAAGGTATCTGAGTTCCAGGTGCGCTGTATTGGTCGTCCATCCATGTCTTGGAGACGAAAAGTCCCGCTTCGCATTTCCTGGACTATCAGACAGGGTCCTTCACAATCTCGGACGTTTTCCTTTCGCCAGCTACCTTCGTCTAGTCTTGCTTGTCTGCCTTCCATGATGATGGTTTCAGAGTAGTTAGGTAACATTCTCTAGCCGCCTGCTGGTCTCCATACAAGGAGCCAATTTGACCACCATCACATTCAAACTTCATGAGCATTAAGTGAGTCACTATCACAACTTTAACATGATTAAGAGTTGGTCGTCCAAGAATGACGTTGTAAGCTGTCAAATCTCGGACAACCAAGAACTTGATGAACAAAGTTCGCGAGGCGTCCTTCTCCCCAACTCGGACGGGCAGCGTGACTGTCCCCAAAGGATGAATCATTTCTCCCCCAAACCCAATGATTGGGTGATGGACGGGGACCAAGTTCTTCTCATCAAACCTCGGTCGAGATAGGCAGTCGGCACTTATGATGTCCGTGGAGCTTCCCGTATCAATTAGAATCCTCCTTACTCTCAGCTTGGCTATCTTCATCTCCACAACCAAGGGATCATCATGGGGGGGTTCTCAGCTTCCCCCGATCTTGCTCGCTGACGACTACCTTCGGGAAGGGCTCAGCCTTTGTCTGATCTGTCAACAAAACTTGGCCGAACTCCCTAAGATAGTTCTTATGCCCCCTGTTGGTTGGCCCTCCAGCAGCAAATAATCCTCCCGAGATAACAAGGACAACATCCTCGTCATTGCTTTCACTTTCCTTCTTCTTGCTCTGACGGTCATCTCTCTTTTGAAACTTCTTTCCCCCCTTGGGGTAAGTATGGGTTCATCTTTCCTTTTCGAGCTAGATCCTCTAATGCCCTCTTAAGGTGTTTACATTCATTGGTTTCATGCCCACAGTCTTTGTGAAAGTGGCAGTACTTGCTCTTATCCCTATTCCTGTAAGGGGTCTTCATTTCAGCCGGAGCCTTTAGCTCATATTGATCCTTTATCTCCATAAGAATGGAGTATTGATCCATGCTAAATTCAATGGGATTAGCCGAAGATTCAGACTATTTCCTCTTGCCTCTGCTGGACGAAGTGGTTGTGGAGGTTATAGCCTAAGTCTCAGCCTTTTTGGGGTTGCTCTTCTTTGGTTGAGCTACCTCTTCAGGCTTCTTGGACTCAGGGTGCTTTGCCTCAGCACATACCTCGGTGGCGTGTATAAACGCTTCGGCTTCTTTAAAGGCTTTGGCAAGAGTGGTGATTTTCTTCTTCACAAGATCAAACTTAAAACTTCCTGGCCTTAATCCCCTGATGAAGGCGTCAAAGGTGACACCAGCATTGAGGTCTTGAATTTGAAGGGCTTCTAGATTGAATCTCTTAACAAAACTTCTGAGGGCTTCTTTTGGTCCTTGGACGACCTTGCCCAAGTGCATGCTTGTTTTTTGCTCTTGCCGATTAGCAACAAAATGACTAGTAAATAAGAGACTGAGTTTAGTGAAATTGTTGACTGGATTGGGGGGAAGATTGTTGAACCACTTCTGAGCTACTCCCTTCAGAGTGGCCGGGAAGTTCTTACATTAAGTAGCATCATCTACTCCTTGGACGTACATCTGATGTTTGTAAGCGGATAGGTGATCGTCTGGATCAGTTGTTCCATCAAAAGGCTCTATGGTAGGGAGTTTTACCTTTGGGAAGGGGGGCGCCTCCATGATCCTGGCCGAGAATGGAGTAGGCCAGTTGATCCGGAGGGCTCCCAGCTGTCCCTCAATGGGTATGAACTCCTTGCGGTATTCTTTCAACACAGGGTTAGATGAAGTGTTTGCAGGGACTGGACGCCTATAAACCATTGGTTGAACCACTGTCTTCTCTTGTCTTGGACGAACAAGAGAAGGGCCCAAACTTCTTCCTTCCGTTCTGGATGGTATCCTCAAAGGAGGGTATCTCAAGTACGGTGTAGACCCAGTGGCCGACCGTTGTAATGCAGCAGCTTTCTTTGCCTCTAGGTATTCTCTGGCATCTGTTTCCATTCTGTGCCCATTTGGACGAACATTATCCTGGGTCCTAACCACCAGGTTCCAGTCCATCTTCCTTCGGTGCTCACTACCTTTCCGGTCGCTTTTCTCGGGTTGTTCTCCTAGAGGGTTCCTGACGAACAGGTCGACTTGGACCTGGACGGTTCTCCTGGGAACGCCCCCTAAGAGGAATTTGATTGTTACCTGTTGGCTCCGGATTAATATGGAAAAACATGTTGTTCTTGATCTGTTCCTAGACGACTGCTGTCATCTTAGTCTGAAAGTCATTCAAGACGTTCTCTAGATGGGCAGCACTCACTGGACGTTCAAGATTCTCCTGAATCACAGGTTGTTGGCTTTGTCCAGGGACATTGATGATGGACGGAGGTCTTTTTCTTCCTCGAGGCGGTCTCTCGTGATCAACTGTATCTTCAACATTAATCTGAAAGCTTCGATTCCTAGCCACGTTGGACGATTGACAGTCAATCATCGTTGCGTCTCCCCATAAACGGCGCCAAATGTTTAGTCTGCTTGGCTGGCAAGTAAACTATTTCCCTCAAGATGTTCTTCTATTGGAGACTTGTGCAACAATGGCTGAGTTTGCTCTGTCCGATCCTGAGCTTCGTTCCCGAACCTGTAAAAAGGGACCCACCCTGGAGGTTTGGGTGGTGGTTCCCCCTCCGAAGCTTAAGTCAGATATCAGGAGTGAGAAGGAAAAAGTAGAGATAGAGAGAGAAAGTGAGAGAGTATTTCCACAGAGTAAGTTTACACTGTTTGCATTGAATTACCTTTCTCCTAATTTCAGGGGTATTTATAGTGTTTGTGATATGACTGCTGCCCTTTTAGGTTACCCTAGAATAAGGGCACCTGATTGGCTAGGCAATCAAGTCATGACACTTGGCAGGCTATGATTGGGGATGGATCATCAACCAATCACCTGCAGCCATTTTAGAGATTTGGGCTCTGAATAACCTTTGGGCCAAAAGGTGAGCTTTTTCTCCCATCTGAGTATAACCTAATGGTTAAACCACTTTTCTTTACTTCCTCTGATGGGACACGTGTATGGTCCTGATGGATCCATGTGTCTCCAAGAGAGCCGTTGATATTTTAGGCTACAACAAGATCTACATTTGAAAAACAATACAGTCTTGTGAGATCTTGCCAGGTTTGTCTCAAAAAATTTGCTTAATTATAATAAAGTCTATAAATTATTGAATTTAAGCAAACAAGATGAAAAAAACGAGTAACTAAAAAGCGACAAATGAAGTATTAAATTATAGACCTACATATATATAGAAACCAAATATGATCATAATCTATTAGTTATGGAAACAATATTGTTTTTAGTTCAATATAGTACTTTTGTAATTTAATACTAATTTTTTTAACTAATAAACTGCCTTTTTTATATGCTACTTCTTTATTCGATATGAAAAAAAATGTTCATATCAAATACGAATTAGACAATCCTCCTTCAAATAATACTCTTTTTTCTTTCTAAATTTGCAAGATAACATCCTTTAAAATCGAGCTTTTTTTGGTAAGTAAATAAAATCAAGCGAACTACCTCAAACGTCCTCTCGGAGGAAATACAATGACACTGAGAAAGTATTAAAAGAATCGAGGAGTACAATAAAACCAAGCTCACGCTACATGCTACCCCCAACCCCAATTATTAGAAAACTTATGACTTTACTTTTAAGGTAAACAATCAATTAACCTAAATTGAAAATTGTCAAATTGTTTTCTCACTAGCCTTTTTTAAAATCCTCTTGTCCAAAATTCCTAAATAGTTCTCACTAGGCTTTTTACTATTAATTTTGCATTAGTTTTATTAATTAAATTCAATGACAAGAGTTTTACCTAAAAGCTAAAAAGAGTATGCCCTATGTCCATATTACCCCCAAATTAAAAATCCTATCTAATGTTAGTTTACCATATTAGAAAAACAATGGAGTTATGTTACGATTGATATGAAACTTAATCTTAATTATGTAAAATATTGGTTTCGAGTCACTGATTGTTCGAGTTATTACTAGGTCGAGTCACAATAATCGACAGCTCTATCCAAACCTATGTTTGGGCTGCAAATTCTCATTACTCGGCCCCTCCGACCGAGAAAATGATGTTCTCATCTTACCCAAAATTAAAGAAATGTTCTCTCCATTTTTTCTTGGCTCCACTTTGACATGTTCACCATCTTTTCTTAAAAAAATATTTTTACAATATCTTCTCCATTTCATTATACTTGCATCAATTCTCATTTAGCGACTTTTGATTGCATCATTACATTATTTAATGATAAATTCTCTCCATTTCTATATTACTTCTCTCGTTCTTTTTCTGTTACAACAATTGAGTTTTCAAACATGTCAATGCACAACTTTAACTATTAATATTTGTAAAATTTGTAAAAAAAAAACCTTATAAAATGGCCATTTTATTTTGCGATCAACCTTATAATTTTTTTTGTTACTTACAACCTTTAACTTCAACTTCTTTGTTAAATGAAACCTCAGAGCTCTTTTCCGGCGTTGACTGCCACGCACTTTCCGACGTTGACCCACATTTAGAACATCATTTAGCAATTTGAATTAAGACTATAAATAAATTATAATTTCTGGATCAAGGACTTTATGAATTTGGATTTCATCTTATATAGAATTGAGGGATTTGTTGGATTAATGAATCTAGAAGGAAATAAGAGTGCAAATAGGGGAGAAAAAGAGGAAAAAGGTGGGTCAATGCCGAAAAGTGACGGTCAATGCCGAAAAAGAAGCCCGATGTTTCATTTGGCAAAAAAAATAAAGTTAAAGGTTGTAAGTCACAAGAAATTTTTATAAGGTTGTTTTTCGCAAAGTGAACATTACTTTTTTTAGTAAAAATTATAAAAATTTAATATTTTGAAAGTATATATCGTGAAGAATCTAACAAGACCCCACATAACTATATTTTTCCTTACATAAAAATCATAATAGATAGTGAAATGATGGTGGATGAATAGTGTAGAAACTCAATTGTTGCAATAGAAAAAGAATGCAGGAAATATTAAATATAATTATTATTGACTTTGTCTAAATATATTTCTTAAACACAAGTTCTCTGGTGTAACTGTTGCACCATAATTTATGGTGTAACAACCCACAAACCACCGCTTCTTTTACAAAAAGAACTCAAATGACATGATTTAAATGACAGAATGACATGAGATTCATGTCATTATTTGTATCGTCTATGTTATTCTTATTGGAGTCTATGTCATTATGCATGTTACGCAATAAGTTATGGTATAACATTTTATACACAAGACACACTCATTTTTAAAATTTTCAACTTTATATATGTTTTTCAACCATAAAATAATTGATGATATTAATCATAAAGTTGTGCATGGGTGAATATAAAAATCATAGTATATGTTTCTTTTTTCTATTGAGATCAAATAGCTCTGTTATTTGTGACTTGAAATCTTGTGAAAGGCATAAGGCTGAATTTGAATGCACATATTTCTCAATATATAAATGCTTTTGATGTGATTCAAATTGGAGGTGATAGCTTGTTTCAAGAGCTTTCCAACGATAGGTCATATGCCCAATTCCGCTGAGAAACGAGAAAATTACACCCGTTTTACGAAGAACTGCCGAGAGCATACCGCGACTCGCGGCAGCCACCGCGACTCGCGGCCATCACCGCGCCTCGCGGTTTGCGAGACGCGTTTTCGAATCGGATTTTCCTTTTAGGATTTTGTACGGAGTATATTCTAGGTTTTTTTGTACGGGGTTCCTTATGTTATAAAAGGACCTCTTGGTGTTCATTATTAGACACAACTTATGAAACACTTTTAGCTTCTAGATCAATTTAGGACTCCTTGTATTATTCTCTCTTATTTTTCTCCATTATAGTGAAGAAGCTCGAATCCCCATCTGTGGACGTAGTTCTATTTTGACCGAACCACGTAAATTCTTGTGTTCTTTTGTTTCTCTTCTTTATTGTTTTTCTCATCCTTATTATTTCATTGATTTTGTTCCGCATTAATCAAACTACAACACTCCGATTCCTAACAAGCTCGTTGAGTTTATCTAATGGAAGAACCAAACAGTGAACCGATGAATTTGATGCGAGATGCGACCAATCCTTAACGCCAAAATCAAAGCTAAAACCATACATATCTAAAAGGCTTAACCAAAAAAGGCCAAAAAAAGGGTAGTCCATCAGTCATCATAATGAACTTCTGAGAAAAGACACGTGCCATAAACCACCCTTGCATGAAAACATAGTGTTGATCATGTAGCCCCTCTTTAAAATAAGTCCAACTAAATGCCGAACACTACTAACACTCATCATCCTATCTTCTATCTTCACTTCTTACCACTTTTCATTTCTATATATCTTCCATGTTTGATTAAAAAAAAAAAGTAGTGTTTGATCATAATTAAGGTGAAGATTAAAGACCAAATTAAATCATGGATGTTGTGAATTCTTTGATGAATTTTGTGGTACCTCCGGCAAGCTTGGTAATGCTAGCTTTGGCATGGCCAACTTTAAGTTTTATAAATGCATGTGAATGGGTTTATGGCTATTTTTCCTACGAGAATATGGAAGATAAAGTTGTCATCATTACTGGAGCGTCCTCTGGACTTGGCGAGGTACGTTCTCTAGCTACCGTCGTCGTTATTCACATTGACGGAACGAGGATTTTTTTTAGGAATATATTATGATATTCCAAAGAATGATGATTAGTGTTTTTACTTTCAACTTTTCATAAACATCTAAAATTATTGGGGTGGCCATGGCTTATGCCAAACCCCTCTTCGTTTGGCCGCCACTTAAATCAATGACAATAGTTATCATTCTAAAAGATATACATGTTAATTAATATAATCATGTTAGTTGTTATCACGTGAGTTCTCGTTTGATTTTTCTGTGATGTTTGTATTTCATTATATTATTATTTTTTTTTCTTTTGAAAAACATAATTATACGTATAAATTAATTGTCAAAAGTGCGTGGGTGCTACACTTTGTATTATTTAGTGGAACAAACTAAGAAAATACCGTCATTTTTCTAAGTTGGTTGCTGTAATTATATAGTTGATAGTGCTCAAAGATCAAAAAGTAAAGTATGAAATTTCGTTATCCAAATTAAACGCTTCCAGAGGTTCGTAATAGCATAATTTATCAGAAGGACACACAAATTTATGGGGGCAGAAGAATTTTTGTTGTGGTGGTGGTGGTGGGGGGTGATCTGGGGGTCAGATCTAGGAGTTCTAATTATTTGGGCTAAGGTTTTTCTAAAGCCTCTTTGCTTTTCATATGTCTGCCTTGCAAAATTGTTTGAAGACTGTGTCTTCTTGGATGAAAATGGGGGAAAACAAGGACAAAAAAACTCGACAAGAGAAATCATGATTTTTTTTAAAAAAAAAATAAAGAGAAATCATGAATTTTATAATACTAAATTAGTGCAATCCATGAAAAAAGTATGCCAGAAACTATGCGTGTGAATAAACTCTATCTAGTTTGGACTTTTTTGGAGCATAGGTTTTTTTTTTTATCCATTGGAACCACGAAGGCAGTACAAAGTACAAAGAAGGGGAGGGGGATTCGAACATGTGAGATGCACCTCAATCTTAACCACTAGGCCAAGACATCCTTGGTAGGAGCATAGGTTATGTAATGTATTTTATACTTCCTCACTCCCAATATATGTGAAACGCTTATTATTTTCGGAAGTTTCAAAATAAATGCAACATTACATTATTAGGTATTGAGTTTTCTCAGCTAAATTGCGTGATTGGTATAAAACAATATATGTGTTTTACAGGCTGGTATAAGTAAAATTACCGACGCCATATTGGTCTAAAAATAGGGGTATTTTCTTTGAAGGAAAAAGAATAGGGGTATTTTGAAAAAGTGGTATAAAAAACAGCTCCGACATCATTTTTTTGAGTTATTCTTGCGTGGAACTGGTCCACAGTTTTATTATTGTGGACCAAAACCACATATATGACATAGTGACTCTTTTTATCATATAGTAACCTTTTAAAATCTTAAGTTACACTAATCTATTATTATCTAACATAGTGACAGTTGTTTTTGGATACAGTCATCATTTCTTACATTAATTTATTATGACTTAATATCCACTTTATGACATAGAAATCTTTTTCTTATATAGTCGCCCTTTACAATTTATATCTATTACTCTTTTATATCTATTTTTTTATATAGTGACCATTTTTTCATGTACTAGCATTATGTCCATACTAATTTAGTGTGGATCAGGTCCATATAAGTTTTTTACCATTTTTTTACCTAATTTTTTGTTGTTGGATTTAACTTGTTGCTGTTGAATTGGATTCAACTTAAACTCGTACTTAAACAATAAAATATAGTTTAAACCTCATTTCACTTTAGTTTTCCTCTCTTTCTCCTTTTAAATGACATAATAGCAATAACAAAAATGAGGATGCCTATTAAGGAAAAACAATAATAAGGGGTTAAAGGTGAAAAGATGATGTTTATAGTCATGTATTAATCTTACATTTGAGTTTATGTTAAATCTGGATGCATGGAAAAAGTTTGATTCGGTAAAAAATTTAGGCTTATGTGATGTTGGAGTTATTTTTAATACCAATTTGTCAAAGTGTCCCTATTTTTCGTATCAATATGTCGCCTGGGACTTTTTTATACCAATTTGGCGAACACCCAACTTTTTTATACCAATTTCATAGTTTGGCCAAGCTATCTCTCCTCCCTCTTTGGTTCTTGTGCTTCCTTCTATGTTGCACTTTTTTAGAACAGAGAAACTGAGAAAGGGTAAATGTTTATAATGATATTGATTTTCAAACAAATTGTTCAACTTTGACAGCAAATCGCGTACGAGTATGCAAAAAGAGGAGCCATCCTTGTGCTAGTTGCACGGAGAGACACCAGGCTTCGTGGGATAAGTGAAAATGCAAGACGGATGGGTGCAAAGCATGTCATGATTGTGGCTGCAGATGTGGTGAAAGAAGATGAGTGTCGCAGGTTCATAAATGAAACAATGACCTTTTATGGTCGTGGTAAGTTTCATGCACACAATGCAAGGGATTTTCTTTTATAGTAACATTAATTATTGTATCATTATTTAATTTATGTAGTTTATTATTACCACTTCTCGTACTAGGTAGCTATTCCAATATTTTTTATGTTTGTGGTTAATGAAGATTAATTCATTTTCAATAAATAGTAGTGCTACGTTTTCTTATTAGGTACCCTAAGAAAAATGGCTATTTATGTAGTGTTGTGGATATTTCTCCATTTTTTTATTAACTGCTACATATGGGTACACATCACATGTGATTATAAAAAAAAGGAAGAGAGCGCGCACGCTTACACAAGGAGGTGAATGTTCCCTATAAAGGGAATTGTTAGCAATTAGTAATAGAATTGGAAGTATTCTTTTTAATTCTTTATTATGGTGTTAAAATTAGCATGCAGTTCCCTTTTCTTTATCATTCTACAATGAATTGTAGTTTGGAGCAGTTATTGGCCCTGACCCTTTTGTTTTAACTAATTCGCATGAAAAATATAGTCACATGTATTTCCATTCATTCGAACAAAAATGGAAGAGATATAAATTAATGGAAGAGATATAAATCTAACTTATTGCTTATTATTATTCTTTAACAGTTGATCATTTAGTGAATGCTACAAGTTTGGGTCATACATTCTATTTTGAAGAAGCAAATGACACGTCCGTATTTCCTCATTTGATGGTTAGTTATGGTTGGGCTTGCTTTAACACTACTTGTCATTGTTAAGTTCATGTAATATAAGAACTAAAAGGTCATTTTTTTTATGGTTTCTTTTTAGGATATAAACTTTTGGGGAAATGTGTACCCCACTTATATAGCCCTTCCTTACCTACGACAAACCAGAGGTCGAATCATTGTTAATGCTTCTGTTGAGAATTGGTTTCCTTTGCCTAGAATGAGCTTGTACTCTGTAAGTGTTCTAAATTGTATTATCATTAATCATCTTTTAGAATTTATTCATGTTAATTCTTCGAACACGCCTTTATTTTTTATTTGGAAGTTTGGTTCCTTGTTCTAATTTATGTGTTTGTTTGTAACTAACACTTAGGCAGCAAAGTCTGCTTTGGTGAACTTTTATGAAACATTGAGACTTGAGGTAAAAGAGGATGTAGGAATAACAATTGCAACCCATGGATGGATTGGGACAGATGTTACAAGAGGAAAGTTGATGGTAGATAATGGCGCAGACATGCAATGGAGAGAAGAAAGAGAGGCAAGTCCTACTTGAGTATTACTATATTTTGTATTTCTCCAACTATCTCAAAAGTATCTCTATTGTTGTGATACATCTATATATGTGTTAGTCCTCCCATTACAAAAAAGCTTCCACGTTACTATAGATACAACTCATACAAGCACTAAGAACAAAACGAAAGAGTTAGTGGAAATCGGGTCCTTTATCTAACTTGGGTATGAGATCTTTTGGGCAGGAGATTAGAGAGAAATTTGCTTCGGAACATAGACATTATATATGTAATGTACGAAGTGAACCAATGTGGTGGAATTTCGGAGGGGAAAAGAGGGAAAAAGTTTATTGATTATGAAATAAAAGAAAGAGGGAACAGATACATAAGGAAATAAATTAAAACTAACTTTTAGGCACGGGCGATGCCCCGAGTAATCATAATTTTCACTTAATAGTATTTTACTTTGAAATTATAACACCAAACATTACTTGGTTCAGTGGTTAAGACTTTAGTATACAAGTTTGAGGTCATGGGATCAAATCTTATACCATGCATAGTCTAATTTTTTTTATTGTATGTGAGTACATGAAATCAACATTCTAACGGGTAGTGCCACGTGGCACAATTCCTTGTTAAGGAACACCTTTTAATATATTAGTATAGATAGAAAGAGGGAAGATTTCTATAGAATAGAGTATAGAGGGAGTATATGGCATGGACGTTATGCGAGTCTGGATCCTCTAGAGTTTTAATAAAACTCTACAAGGTAGAGTTGTATCTGAACCATACATTTTAAAATCAAGGGCTTATATTGGTGGGAAGGGAAAAGTTAGGGGGTGGATTTTGATGAGAAAACATAGGGGGGATTTTGGAAAGATAATATAGAGCCGTTGATTTTTTATTCAATGGTTGATATTGCTCAAACTCTACCTTGTAGAGTTATTTTAGAACTCTAGAGGATTCAAATACGTTATATGCTCTTTTTTCATCATATCTGTCACGATATTAACTTATAATATGTTACGTTCATTGTGGGACCTAAATTGGCAAATATATTAGCTATTAGAAAAAATATATGCCCTCTTTTTATGCACAAACATAATCTTAATTCATGCCACTTGGTTTCAAGTGCTTTTCCAATGAGACCCCTGATCAAGGTGTGAAAAAGATCTCCTAGTAAAACCATTTTTACCCCTAATAAGGTTAGAATTCAACGCAGAAGTATTTGATTAGACATTTAATGTTAATTTGTGTTTTTTTTTTTGAAAGAGAAATTTCATTAATTGAAGGCCAAACGGCATCTACAATAGGTATTAAAGAAAAACAAGATACAATTAAACAAGACTAAATCAAATTCGTCTTCGAAGAAACTACAATGAACCAGATCGAGCAATACAATGTGCACCCCCTTATATTTCTTGAATCAAGCAGCTATTGATGAGGAAGTCTATCATTCTGATATAGTTTGGGAAGAACATTATTTATCGAGTCAGGTTGACCGCATCCGAGATTCTAATACCTTCATGTTGAGTCTCGAACTTCAACCAATGAGAATAATTTATCATATCTAAAAACAAAAGAACCATACTCACAACTCCCATAAGGGAGAAGGAGATTTCCAAAACAGAAACTAAAATCCCACTCACAACTCCCATAGGGGAGAAGGAGATTTCCAAAACAGAAACTAAAAACCCCATAACAGGGTTTGAGAAAATCTCATATAGAGAGACTAATTTATTAAACAAAACAAGAAAATGAACTAAAAACTGAAAATAAAAGGGGAAAAGGAGCTTACCATGGATGAAATCATCCATGGTAGCTCCTAATTGATGAAGAAGGGGTAGAGGAGGCTAGGGTTTGAGAGAGAGAGAAAAAGAGAGCCGGCACATCTAAACAAAGTGTTAAGCCCTTAATAAATTTCTTTATATTAATTTGTGTTTGATTTATTTTATTAAATTCACTTGTATCATAATAGGTTTTATTTGTTGAAAGTTTTAATAATTTACACTTGTCACCCCTAGTTTAAACAATTTTGTTCTTAAGCGTAAACAATTATACTTTGGTAATGGAGTTACTAATATTTGCACACTCCTACACTCTTTATCCCATCATAATCTCCCAATTTCAATTATAATACCCACTCTCCCTCTCTTTCAATAAAATGCCCACTAACTTCTATGCATCTCACATTTTAACAAGATAACAACTAAATTGTTCCTTGGAGGGAGGGAGATGGTAAGGGAAACCTCACCTCCAAAGACCCCCTAGTGGGGTTTGATCCCATGACCTTAAAGTCATAAGGCCAAACCTTTACCACTAGGCCAAGCTTTACTTGGTGTGTGTATATATATATATATATAGCTGCTATAATACTTCGTAATTAGGAAAAGAAACTAAAGCAAAGCAACAAAGAAACCAGAAAGAAAAGTAAAAGTCGGCTCGCAAACGAAAAGGAAGTAAAAACTGAAAAAGTGTGCAAATGCAAACACTTCTTGGAGTTCGAACAACAAACCAAGACAGCAAACTAAGATAATTTATGATACCCCTTACCACTGAACCAACAATCAACATATGATACTTAATAAATAATTTGGTTTTATACAGAAGTTTTCCCGTTACGGGGACCTTTGAATTGTTGGGCCCTGTGCTGCGGGCTCTGTATATAGGACAAGCTATATAGTCAAATACCTTTGTCGAGTTTAAACATTGTCCACTAACTCACATTATTATCAAAAGATTTTCCCCTTGTTGTATCTTTCATCATTTCTTTTCCATATATAAATACCTTGCCAAATAATATGACTATATGACCACAATATATATTAGAATCTTAAATTCATATCATTATGATTAAAATTACTGTCATACTTCCTCCGTTCTTTTTCTATTGCAACAATTGAGTTTTCACGCTTGTCAATGCACAACTTCAACTATTGATATCTTTAACCAAATTTGATATTTTGAAAGTAGATATCGAGACAAATCTAAGAAGACCCCACATGATTATATTTTTCCTTATGTAAAAATCACAATAGATTGTTAAAGGGTGGTGAGTGAATAGTGTAAGAATATCATTGTTGCAATAGAAAAAGAATGGAGGAAGTATTATATTAGTCCAATGATAATGTTCTAAATATTGTTGTAATTCATATTTCTTCGGCATTTTATAATATGGACAATTTGGCTTTTGATGCTATTCACATACTACACGTTGACCGTGTTGTGATATTATATATGTATGTGTAGTTTTTACTCAAATGCAATCAAAGATATTAACCGTCAAAGATGTGCGTTGGTAAACATGAAAATATCAAATGTCTTTAAAGACTATCATGTTTTTGTACTCCTACCATTTATACATGTTCCTGATTAGACGATCATTATGTGAATCATAATATTATAAAATATATGTGGTTTAATAGATATAAAATGCTAATATGCTCATAATCGAGGGGCTCTTGTATGTGGTGCGAACAATTATAATATTAACTTTGCAACAACAGTAATGTAATTTTTTTCTTTGTTATGTTTGGCGTCCATCGAGGGGCTAGTTATATATTTATATATATATAAACTGATTCAGAAGGTAATCAAGAACACATTATTAGGAAACTCCCCTCGTTCCAAGAAAAACTCCCACTTTTTAAAGTACCACTATGCGTATTCCTCTTATGACAAAAAAAACATATAATACTTTAATCATCCTTGGCCATGCTCTCTCTCTCTCTTACATGCTCTCTATCTCCCACCATATATAATAAACCCCCACAATATCTTCTCATTAAATAAATTAAAGAAAGCAAGTTCATCCACTTTTATACAATTCCACACCAATAATTTTCCTTAAGTGTGAATCCATCGTAACGGGGTACCACTTCATGGAACGAAGGGTGTAGCAATTAATTGCAACGAAAAAGTTTAAGCAAAGTGATTTGGAAAGGGCCTTGAGGGTTTAGAGAACCTTAGCATAGGTGGAGCAACAATTGTGCAATTTTATTTTCAAACCATGACTAAGTGTGCATTCTATTTGCAGGCATATTTACATCTATCTATTAGGTAGACCTACTGCATGCTAATACACCATTGAATTATAATTGTTGATGTTGTGTTGGATCACGCTATGCATTGCATTCTATTACTAGTGGGTAAACTATATCCACTAGGTAAACCAAGTTTTCTCCACTTTGAGTACCCCTTCCCCTTGGTATTTTCCATTTGCTTGTGTCAATGGCTGGAATTTAAAAAAGTTCTTGTGCAACTTTGATAATGTGGGTAGAGCTAGCTATTATTAATTTAGAGGTTGTTTGGTTAACATGCAAATACATGGGAAGTGGAACTTCCTATGAAGTAAAAAAAGGTGAGGTTGTCCGATTTGCGAAAATTAAAGAAGTTGCACTTATTCTGCTTTCCCCAAAATGGATGAAGTTTCTCTTAGTAAGTTAGAATTTCCCATGATAAACCAAACAACTTTTTCCACTTTTTAGAATATGGAACTCCATGGGAAAAAACACTTCCTAGAATATGTTAGAATTTTTTCCTTGAATAATGCAAAAGTGAGTTTTAATTCCAGAAATATGCCCAAATGCATATTAATTCCCTGCGTACCGTCCACGTAGGACGGCACGCGAGAAACTGTTTTTTTTTTGTTTTTGCCCAGATAAACCGCTACTCAGAGTAGCGGTTTACTTTAAAATAAACCGCTACTTGAAGTAGCGGTTTATTCACATAAACCGCTATCTCAGATAGCGGTTTATATATATAAATCGCTACTCTGAGTAGCGGTTTACCTGGGCAAAAATGTGCTATATGTAAACCGCTATTACGAATAGCGGTTTATGTAAAAAAATCCTTGGCCAACTTGCTTCCCCATAAGCGGCCAAAATGCCAGAAACACTAAAAAAAAAAGCTCTCCAACCTGCAATTCCAGCACCAAATTCCATCCAACAACACCAAGTTTATGCACACATCAAACACCAAACACCAAGTTCATCCACATTCAAATTTATCTAAGAATTTCTTAGTTACGAAATAAGATTAAGAAAATATGTCAATCACAAACAAAGTTTAATATTTAACATAGTGTTAACTAACTATACAAACAATAAATGAAAGTGCTAAGACCCCCTCTTCTTCTTTTGTGAAGGTCTAGATGAACTAGGTGTGGTCTCACTAGACTCTGCAATGGCATCAAGAGAAGATGGAGTGGTGGCAGAACGTCGTCGGTAGGTCCTCTGACAGACTGGAGGCGAAAGCAAAGGTGTCGTGGTACATGTATGAGCAGCAGACATAGAAGATGTAGAAGTTGATGTATGTGCAGCAGAAGTAGGCACGCCCTGTAAGATGTGGCCATGTCCAGCTCGGCCAACAGCATCAATACACAGTCCCCTCATGGTCTGCAATGTCTGTGCAAACAACTGACGCCCTATATCTGGAGGCAATGACTCAGCAGCCTCTAGTACAGTGCTGCACCTATGAGCAACATCAGATAAAGTATGTGCCTGCATAGAAAGAAAAATACATATTATATAGTCGGATAAATAAATAAAAGTATAACTACAAATCATGGCACTTACCAGTACTATATCTGCAGATGCAGGCTGATAATGTGTAGAAGGAGGTCGCCTCAATGGATCCGTCATGCGTAACCTCGTAATGCGACGATACCATATCATATACTCCTCAATGGCATGAGTACGACCACTAAACGGAGTGCCCTGAACAACACGTCTCTCGCGCTCATCCCATGCGCTATGTAAGGTCGATGTATGAGCGGATAATTCTTGTTCTTCGACCTCCGATCTAAGCCATGAAGGGGCGTGCTCGTATCACAAGGTCTTTGGAATCATCTCGCTCGAATCCAAACGGCGCATAACTCGATCAGGAAAATGAAACTCCACAATGTCGAAACAAATAAGTGGAGCCAATGTGCGCCATACATGTCGATCAGCTCGACATATAGCAGGTAACAACTCCAGTCTCGCATCAGTATATGGCTGCCAAGTCATCTACAACGGAAGAATCTTGCAAATATTAGGCATGTGAGAGATGTCTACCAATGTATATAAGTTAGGCATGTGAGACCCTATGTACCTGCTCGTTAGTCTGATGGTCAAGTGCATCCCTGTAGTATGAAAGCCCACTTGCTAAGTGGGACCTAGTGAGGTGTACCCGAAGCCAACTGAAAATAAATACACATTAATATCCTTTTGAAAAATGAAACTAAATAATGTCAACAAATGTGAGACACTGCATATTACCTGACAGCTAAGGGGTCAACCCCGAACATGCTGGGAGCCTAAAATAGGAACGCCATCGTCAAACTGTGGAGGTGGGTCCCGCAACCTCGAAATCTGAGGTCTGCCGATGTGTATGTGCTCCCATGCCCAAAGCTGTAACAACAACACAGGTCCACCTAACTCCCTCGCACCCCTCTGTGATGCCCGACATAGCTGTCGATACAAGTATGCAAGGGTCGCACTCCCGCCTATATGTCCCTACGTCGAGATCGCCAAAAGTGGAAGATAAAGCACACTGGATCGTATCTCCACTCTTGTCGGCAAAAAGAATGGACCCCATCAAGACAAGAATATAAGCCCGTGCGAATCACTGTACTGTCACCTCATCAGCATCGTTCGGCAACAAGAAAAAATGAAGCCGAAGCCATGTCAACCTCAAAGACGAACCCTGGAGAACTTTGGGCTCGTTCTCCGGTGTGATGGGCCAGATCCCTAACAACTCGTGCACTACTTGCGGCCCAATTACCCTCGCCTCGACCCGAGTGCAATTGTGGCCCGTGCACTCTGAGTCCAAGGATAACAGCGACATCTTCTAAAGTAATCGTCGCCTCCCCGACAGTCAAATGAAAGGTATGTGTCTCCTGCCTCCATTGCTCCACTAATGCCGTCAGAAGTGGTCGATCAATCTCCAAACCTCCCCCTACCAAACGATGTATGCCGAGAAAACCAGCACGCTCAACATACCGAAGAACCCTATCGTGAACCTCCCAGTCATGAGTGAGACTATGATGATGCAACCGACACGATAAAACCGTGTCCGATACTCCCCTCCAGGCATCCTCACTCCGATGCTTGTCCTGGAGGGTGAGAACGCTGCGATCAGTGGGGCCGGGAAAGATGGATTGCGCCATCGGACCTAAGAACCAAAAAAAAAAAAAAAGGTTAGTAACACAATGACGACTATGATAATAATATAAATTTATGAATTTTAATAAAATTTAGATTTACCCGGATGTTCCTTCATCGTTGTTATTAGGACATCTTTGCTTATTGTGTCCGAAACCTTACAAATGCTACATCTATATTTGTTGGGCCTATCATTGCATCCATTTCATTTTGTATTCGAGTGGACCTTGGACGTCCAGCTCGACGCTTTAGGCTCTCATCAGCTATAATTCTCGGACCATAATATGGAGAACAATTATGCATATCAGGCACAGGCTTGAAAAAGGACATATAAGTAGATCGATACTCGGTAGTCATAAAAGAAGCGTCCACAAAACCACTATATGACAAGCTCCGGTATCGACAGACCGCAAGGACATGAGAACATGGCAACTTATATATTATGACTTTCTCACATGTACATGTCTTGTTCATTAAGTTCACCGTGTGTTTCTTTCCACCTTTCCCTGCAATACGGTCTCCACGTCCAGTAGTGACCTCAAATAGCCCTCGTTCATAGTCAAACACAATCCCTCATGAGCACTTGCCTTCTCCATGTTCTTTTCAATGATGGTAGTCGCCTTCGGGCTATAATCATGGCCTTCCTCAAGTCTTTTTCTACCCAATTCTCTCCTTGTAGCAAAATAAGAATTGACACGATAAAATGTCATTCTTACCAAAGCAGTGATCGGAAGACATCTTGCCCCTTTTAGGACGCCATTAAACACTTCAGACATGTTTGTGGTTTGCACACCATATCTATACCCACCATCATGATGAAGAGACCATAGATGAAGGGGAATGTCCAACAGATATCTAGCTGCCTCGACATTAATGGAGCCAATTCGATCCATATAGTACAAAAACTTCCTCTTCTGCCTAGCATATGCAGCTTTTCCGAATAGATTCTTGATGGCAGCATTCTTATACTTCGTATTCAAGTTCGAAGCAAGATGTCGCACACAAAATCGGTGATGGGCATATGGTTCTTCCCATCCACTTTGAGGCTCGTTCATAGCTGCAAGGATACCCCTATGACGGTCAGAGATGACACACAAATCCTTTCTATCTGTGACAGAACGTCTAATGCAAGCTAAAAACCAAGACCCAGTCCTCCAGTGCTTTCTTCCTTCACAACAGCAAAGGCAAGTGGGAATAGCTGGAAATTAGCATCTGTTCCCATAGCAATCAATAATTTGCCTTTGTATTTCCCGTACAAGTGAGTACCATCTATAGTGATAAGAGGTCGACAATGACGGAATCCGGTAATGGCGGGTTTAAAGGCCCAGAAGACCCTCTTAAAGATGTGCGTACTAGGATCTTGTGTTGGGATCGTACACCAGTAAACGACAGTGCCTCGATTGGACTCTTTCAAGGCTTGCAAGTACCTAGGTAACTCTTGATAAGACTTCTCCCAATCACCAAAAATGTTGGTTATTGCCTTTTGTTTGGCTAACCAAGCTCTCTTGTATGTTATTGAAAATTGATATTGGTTCTTCACAAAAGTCAAGATGGACTGAACTTTGAATGAAGGATCAGTCCTAATGAAATCCTCGATAAGATCAGCAACGAAATCCGATGAAATGAGAGGATGGTCTCCACATGTTATGTCTCCCAAACAATTGCTTGCATGTGGACCACCATATCGTACAATTTTGAATGAGTACGACTTAGTCATGATTGCACGCAACCTCCATGGACAGTGACACACTTCCTTTCTGGCACATTCAATGACATACTTTGTGGGCTCGACTCTAACACCCGAAACATCGGTTTCTAGAGATCGACCATGCTTTCACAAAATTCTTTAATTCTTGCAATGAGGCAAACTCTTGTCCTATCTCAAATTCGAAGCCACGAGTCAATGAACCGAGTGCATTTCCAAGTCATCCATGCATCTATTAACCTTTGATCAACTTCATCAATTCGAGCCAATCTTGTGAAGGAACACCGGACCTTATTGCCTTGTCAGTTTGTTTCCCTTGCATCATCGTCCTCCTCCCCTATCCGAATCCACATGCTCCTCCTCATTTCCCCAAATAATCAACATCATTTCGATGTAGAGTATCGAGATGGAATGTGGATGGTATGTGGGGAGACGAACCAGGAGAACTGAACTCATTCATGTGCTCATTGACATAATGTGGGTCTGACAACATGCTAGTAAATGATTCAAATTGCATACTAGGAGCTGATGTCGGTACCTCCATGCTATCCCTAAAGTCCATTGTAGGTACATAACCCACATTACTTTGGAGATTTATCTCCTTGGGAACTTGTTCAATGTACACCTCCATTGCCATGGGCGACGTTTGTGTCCTACGGAAAGCCATATAGCACTTAGTGACTCGTCATCCTCTAGTGCAATTGGCACATATTTCCCCGGCATCGGATATCTCATATACAATTTCAGTTCCACATACATACGATCACATCCAACAACATCATATACCCTATTCAGAATCTCTTGAAACATCATACCAGAATTGATGAACAAAAATTTTTTCCTTCCACCTCGATACACAATATCAACGTCATTTTGAGATAGTTCACCATTCCAATAAAGGTATAAAGGATATTTAGGTTGTTCCATATTCTACATACAAAAAACATAATGTTAAAGTTATTCTTATTCTACACATTCAAACAATATGAACACCATTCTTCACCTATACTAGTAGCATTTGCAACCTAAACACAACAATTCATGCAAAATCAACCATCACAAAATGCTCAACACCATTTTTAACCAACCAATATCAGCAATATATCACCTTCCAATTCATGCAAAATCAACCATCACAAAATGCTAAATTATGCAAAATACTAGATTATACTAATCAAACTAAACAATTTCCATCTAACAACAGTTATAAAGCAAAAATACATAACAAATATGACATGCTAAGCAAATTAAATTAAAAAAAAACAAAAAAATAAACTCACCTAGCCTAATAGACGGAGTGGTGTTGGTGGTGCGGTTGGCGTCCTTGTTGGCTGAGCTCCTTGTCACTCGCCTGGCGTTGTTGCGCGGCGACGTCGTTGCTCCGATGGCCCACTATCGACGGTGGTGTTGTGTGGGATGGTGGTGTTGTGTCGTAAGAGAGAGAGGGAGAAACAAATTTGAGAGAATGAAATCGTCGAATCTGAGAAATTGGGAAACCTAGGGGGGAGTTGGGGATTGCAGTAAACCGCTACTTGAAGTAGCGGTTAATATTAATGAACCGCTACTTCAAGTAGCGGTTTAATGTACTCAGCGCAAAGATCTGGAATGGGAGGTTTAGGGACCAGTAAACCGCTACTTCAAGTAGCGGTCAACTAATATTAACCGCTACTTCAAGTCGCGGTTTATTTTTACAATAACCGCTACTTCAAGTAGCGGTTTATAAGGGTAAACCGCTATTCGAAGTAGCGGTTTTGCTTAAGTAGAAAAAAAAAAAATTTCTCGCGTGCCGTCCTACGTGGACGGTACGCAGGGAATTAATGTGGATTTGGGCATATTTCTGGAATTAAAACCCACTTTTGCATTATTCAAGGAAAAAATTCGAATATGTTATTTCTACATCCAATCCAACCATCTTTTTATAATTCCACTTTTTTAATTGATAATAAAAGAAAAGAAGTTGAAAACTTCATATTCGTTATTACTTGGATTATTGGAATATATATTTTTTTGTTTACCAATTCGTTCAGATTCTACTTTTTTATTTTTAGGTACAATCTAGTAGCGAGGCAGTGGATGATTTTGCGAAGCTTATAGTAGCAGGTGCATGCCGTGGAGATCCTTATGTGAAGCATCCGAGTTGGTATGATGCGTTCCTTCTTTATAAGGCATTTGCACCAAAGGTTCTAGGCTGGACATTTCGCCTTTTATTGGGCGCTGATAGTGGTAGGAAAACTTCACTGGTTGGAGTAGGCAGACCCTTGTTGGAGTCTGCTTCTCCTAAAAAACCTTCTAGCCCAATGACAGGTTCAAGGCTCGCATATGCGCAACAACAGATGAAAGTGGAATAAGAGAAGTCTTAGGGCTTATACATGTTATTTGGTTTCTTTGAGGTTGATATTTGGTCTTGAATTTGACAATAACCATGTTTTGATGAGGGACATGCACCAACTTGTATTTTGTGAAAGGGAGACAAAATTTATTATCTTTTCATATAAAAAGGCTTTCTTTTTACCTTATTAAAATCCCCATTGACTTTTATAAATTTTTTATAATATGAGGTCATTTAATCCAACAGAAATAGATGTCCAAGAAAAAGTGTCATTTTCTAATACTGCTTCCATTCATTAATACATGTTCTTTTATGAGTGTTTTCGGATATATGTTCCACTTTCTATAAAATATAAATGGTTAAGTCATCAATACTTTCCGTAAATGGTAGTCATTTTCTTAAAAAACCTATCTTGCTCCCATATAGTATGATCCAGATGGTAATCTGACATTTACCTATCATTATATTAGGGAAAAAGTGACAATCACACGCAATATATAGCAGAAAGACACATTGGTGGATCTAGATATATAGCAGAAAGACATGGTGGATCTAGAAATTCAACCACGTAGTGTTAAAGCCCTTCAAAAAATTTACTTAAACAATCTAATACATCAGTTCAAATATTAAATTATGTTTCTTAAATAGGAAGTCATTTGTTGGATTATATGGATAAAAAATTTACACAAGTATTCTACGAGTTTTTGTATATGCCTTAAAACATTTTAGTGTTTTACTATAAAGCAATTGATATTTGGCTATAAATGTACAAATAAGATATATTTTTTATATGATTTCGTAATTTCTCTTATAGTATGAACAAATAGAAAGTAGAGGCTCAAATAGAAAGTAGAGGCTCTAATTTTGTTAGAGTTAGACAACGATTTAGCCGAAAATAATTTTCATATATTAAAGTAAGGATAGATATGTTTTTTTTCAAAAAGAATTTCATTTTTTTTAATTGTATGCATATTTTTATGGATTTTTTAACAAGGATAATACAAATTTTGGCCGGTTCTCTCATAATAATACAACCTTTGGATTATTTTTTAATAATACAAACTTTACACCAAAATTCCTAGAGTAAGACAAAACCGGATGCAACCTGATAAACAGGTAAAATGGGACACTTGTCGCCATTTCATTTGTTGAAAAAAAATTCCTTTTTTCTTGTTTCTTTCTTCCTCCTTCCTTTCACTTGCCCAACACTGTGAAAACACCACCCTCCAAGCCTTCACCCCGAAAACCACCCAACTTGACCACCCCACCGCCGAAAACCACCCCCTCCAATTTTTCATCGAAAACCACCAAACCCGCCACCCCACCCCAAAACCACACCCCCCAACTACAAACCACAAACAGAAAACCACCACCTCCAACCCTTCACCCCGAAAACCACCACCCTCCAACCCTTCACCCCAAAACCACCCAACCTGCCACCCCACTGCCGAAAACCAGCCCCTCCAATTTTTCACCGTCGAAAACCACCAAACCCGACCACCCCACCCTCGAAAACCACCACCCCTCCAACCCTTCACCCCCGAAAACCACCCAACCCGGCCACCCTACCCTCGAAAACCACCCCCTCCAATTTTTCACAGTCGAAAACCACGAAACCACATGCTCAACCCCTCCCCCACCACGAAACCACCTTCAGCTCATGATTTTCGCGATTCAACACCTCGCCTTCGTTCAGCGCGATTGATCTCGTCGACGTCCGATTGCGAATTGACGTCCGATTGCGTTTTGCCTCCGATTGCAATTTTTCTCTCGCCAAAGTCTCGACCCTCGGATTGATCTCAGTCGGCGTCGGTACAAGATTTCGTGGTTTCGGGTGGTTGGGGGAGGAGATTAGGAGAAGGAGAGAGAAAGAGGAGTGGGGTTCTTATTGGTGAGAATTCGTGGGAGGCAACAAAGAAGGGGTGTGGTGGGGGGTACTGGTGGTTCGGGTGTGGGGAGTACTGCTTGGTTCAGGTAGGGGTGAGGGGCTCTGGGGTGGTTCGGGTAGGGGGGTGGGTGGGGGAGGAGGGAGAAAGAATAAATTTGATTTTTTTTTTTACCTGTTATTCAAGTTTCAAGTCATCTTGTCTTACTCTAGGAATTTTGGTGTAAAGTTTGTATTATTAAAAAATAATCCAAAGGTTGTATTATTATGAGAGAACCGGCCAAAGTTTGTATTATTCTAGTTTAAAAATCCTATTTTTATTGCCTACGCGGTGTGAGCATGGGGTTGACTATCTCATTGAAGGGTTTTAATTGATAAATGTTTTGAAGCCGTCAATAAGTCTTGAAAGGAAGACTCATAAACCTAATTGGATATTTGAAAAATCATAGGGACATTTTAAGGACTTATCCAATGTAGATTTTCCCGACATGACTTCATGATTGGTCAGTGAATTAAATATTGAGTTCGGGTGTGAGGATACGAACATTATCAGGAATCACGTTCGCCCATTACTAGCCTCTACTTAATACGATTTATAGGCTAGTTTTATGCAATTAAAAAATCAAACAATTGATTTCAACACCGTAAAAAGATTAATCTACTCTGGTTTATTGGACCAGCAAAAGACTAATTTTTTAGTGACATGTTTATTAAGCAATCAAATTATTGGGATCTTAAATCAATTGTCCAAATTATCTGACTTTTAACGTTGATGAATTTATTTAGGTCTTTTAATTAGTAATAATAAGCATATAAGATGATGAAAGCAATAAACATAAAAGCATTGCAATATGTAAAAGATATAGAAAAGAAATTAAGGATTAGAATATACAAAATACATGATTTTGTTTAAAGACATACATCACGAAAAATGCGATAGTAACTTCAAACAAATAAATATGAAAAGAAAAGAAAAGAATTATTAAGGACCCTCGTCGTCTGGTCTTAGGGAGTAACGACCTTCAGGAGGAGAAATTTTGGAGCTTGGAACGAAATCAATGGAGATTGAGAAGTGTGTGAGTGTTTGAAGTGCTTGGGAGTAATATGCTTAGAGTATGTAAGGTGAAATCTCGATGTGAAAGTGTGCCAAAAACCAAATGGAACACGGCCTATTTATTGGAAGAAAAATAAGATAAGATTTGCAGCTATGCAGCGTGCCAACTTGATGTGCGGTGTGTAACAGTGATGTGTCATGCGCACGGCAGTGCGTAGACGCGTCATGCCGCGCATTTCTTGATTTTGATGACTGTATGCAAGTTGCGCGCGCTCAACAGGTTGCGCCTTACGCATTGTGGGTGCGTTTTTGTCTAATCTTAAGAGACTATTTTATCCTTTTTTAAGCATTATCATTTAAATCCGGATATCAATTTTCTAAGGAAATTAAATACAGAGTAATTTTCATAATATCCTTATGAAATATTTATTCAGAATATTTAAAGTACAATTAATTATCAAGAATAATTTATTGGGCTTTTCAAAGAAATGGGCTTAAACATACAATTAATTATCAAGAATAATTAATTGGGCTCTAAAACTAGGCTTAGAACATTTTAAAACAAATAAATAGACTTTTGGGTTCTTAAAAAGATTTTGGGCTTAGCTATTCGAATTGCTCCCCTTCCGATCGAACCAATTAGCACGACGGTATGTTATCATCACCGGGTATGGAATTGGGGAGACACGATTATATGTTTACATAGCTCTCCCACTTTGATTGAGGTTTATAAACCGAAAGTCAAAGTATTTCGTGTCCGGACGGAGAATTTTCTTAGATGTTCTGCAATCTAAGATCGCTCTTTGTGACACCGGTATCTGCAAAACAAGCATAGGTTTGCAAGAACAGATATATATAATGAATGGTATATAAAAGTATATATTGAGCATTGACCGGCTCAAGGTTCAAGGTTGATGTCGTAATTGGAACGCACAGTTGGCGGAGTATAACCCAATAATGTCAAATATGCAAGAAATAGTATGCAGTTCCAACCTAAAGTCAAGATCTATGTTTGATTAAGAAATTGATCCCACGCTTCGTATCTTTGCTTGAAAAGATGGCCACTTGTAAGACGCACTCCAGTCTCAAGTCAGGAATAAGAGAGCAATGTCATGGTCGGGTAGGTTTGCTTATGACTAAGATCCAACACTATCCCTCAAGAAGCTTTTTGGAGGGACAAAGTGCAAACCCTCTGGGGTTGGTCTCACGAATTGAAAATGCACTAATGAGGCAAGGACAATAAACTTATAGTGGCTCTGAAGAATTGACATGCACATGCAAAACTGTATGTTATTTAAAAGCATAAAACAAACATGAATCGTAATTTTCAAGTTTCACTCATCAAAAATTAATTTGAATACTCCTAGTGAAGTCGTCAAATTGTAGGCGTATTTTTATTGCCTATGCGGGATGAGCGCGTATTTCACTACCTTATTGTAAAGGTTTTAATGGAAAATGTTTTGAAATAAAGAAGTCGCCAACAAGTCTTGTTTCAAAGGAAGACTCATAAACCTAATTGGATTTTCGGGAGACCATAGGAACATCTTAGGGACTTATCCAATGTAGATTTTCCCGTCATGACTTATTAATTGGGCAATGAACCAAAGATAGAGTTCGGAAGTGGGTATGAATATGATCAATAATCACATTGTAGACACATAACCGTGTCTCCCCATTTGATCGAGTACCATATGATGATACATACCGCAATCTTAATTGGTCCGACCCAAGGGAAAGCAAATCGAAGAGTCAAACCCAAAACTGTTTTTAAAATCATAAAGCCTATTTATTTGTTTTAAAGATTCAAAATACAATTTTAAAGCCCAAGTAAGTATTCATGATAATTATTGTAATTTTGAACCCACAAATTAATTATTTTGAGCCCAATCCTTTGAAAAGCCTAATTAATTATTTATGATAATTAATTATATTTTTCTATTATTTTAATAAATATTTTTTTAAATAAAATAAATATTTTCAAGGATATTATAAAAATAAAGGACTTTTTTATTGACATCAAATATTATCTTTTTTATGTAGCTGGTTTTCGAATTTAAGAAAATATTATTTGATAAAGATGAAAAGAATCATTAGAAAACCGAATGAAATAAAAAAGCAGCCAGATTGGAGCCGCGTTTGACGCACCAAGATTGCGCACAGCCATGCACGATGCATAGAATGTGCGCTCCGCGCAAAGCTTATGCGTGCCACACAATCTTTTGCGCGACGCGAATTTCTTTCTTATCTTTATTTTAAAAGTATTCCTATAAATAGACTAACGTTATCTGAATTTTAAAGACACTTTCTACACCCAAATACTTACGATCTCTCAAGGCAAAAAACACTCTCATACTCTCATATATATATATTTTTGACAGGACTCATACTTTCATATTTTCCTATACAAACACATAAACACATACTCATACTTTCACTAGTGGAAAAAACCTTAAATGACACAAAAGAACTGATCCAGTTTTTACTAAACCGGATCGGGTAAGGTTAACTGATCCGGTTGGCGAACGTAACCGGATCAGTTAATTAGTATTTTTGGGCGCAAAATGTAGGGTCTAATTAACCGTTCCGGTCTAGCTCAAAACCGGATCAGTTAATTAGAACTCTATACAAAGGCCCAGAGCGCCAGGATCTCGGCCCACTCCTCATTCCTCTTTTAACACCCCATGAACCAAACCCTAATTCACTCCTCACTCCTCCCCGTTACTCTCTCTTCCCTTTCGTCTCATCACGGCTTCACTCCACTCTCCCCCCATCCTATCTTCACCCCACGAACTGAACCTTCATCAGCGCCTACATCTCTCCAACAACACCCCAAATCGAAAACCCAAACACCAGCAACCCATCCCATTTGCCCTCGAAATACTCGTTCCATACCCCGAAACACCAACCCTATTCTTGAAAACCTGTTCCCAACCCACTAAAACCCACCTAATTTAGTGCTAGCCCGATTTACGATGTCGGGTGTTGTGAGGCCACCATTGTTGTTGTCGTTTCGTTGATGTTAGGAGGAATAAAGAGAGTGTGAGTGATGGCCGAGGGCTGGTGGTTGTGTTGTTGGGGTGGTTTCGTTCCCACAAAATGAAGACCTTGCTTGTCGCGTTCACCAAACTCAGCTGGACACCACCATCTCTCGCCACCGCCACCTTTCTTGTCGCGTTCATTAGCGAAGACGAAACTATTATCCGGTTCATCAGTCAATTGGGGTTTATTTTTGTTAGTAAATTTTCTTGTTAATTTTGTTATTGTTTTTTAGGGTTTGATTTTTAGGGTCCGAATATTTTTTATATAATTCGATGCTTATCTACTAATTTTACGGTTTTAGTATTTTCTTTTTTGTAATTTAATTTTTCTGGTTCATCTACCATGTAATTTTAATGTTTTAGGGTTTAAATTTTTGTGAATTTGTATTCTTTTTGTGATTTAATTTTTTTGGTTCATCTACCATGTAATTTAATTGTTTGAGGGTTTAAATTTTAGTGAATTTGTAATTTTTTGTGATTTTATTTTGTTGCATCTACTTTACACATTGTTGTTCAATGGTAGCTGTTGTGTGGGATATGAAAGCTTTTTTTTCAAAAAAACCTTTTCAATACTTAACTGATCCGGTTCATTGTTGAAAACCGGATTAGTTACCTAGGAAATAATCTGGTTTTCAACAAAAAAAGGACCAGATAAGTATTAACTGGTCCGGTTTTTAACCTCAACTGCTCCAAGCCCAACAGATCCGACCCAAAACCGGATCAGTAACCCAGGTTTTGACCGGATCCGATGATGTTTTTTCCACTAGTGTGATCGATCTTCACAAGTTGTTGAAAGGCTCCACGATTGCTCCTCCTGAAGGTTGTTATTCTCTCAGACCCAAGCCACACTGGTATATATTTTTACTAACCATCTCTTCATGATGTAGATCTTTAATAAAAATTCATTCTTTGTACGTTCTAAATCTCTACTCCTTTTTACTTTTTATATATTGTTATGATTGTTATGCTTATGCTTTCATCACCAACATATTCTTATTGCTAATTAATACCTAAGAATTATTCTTACACCTAATCAGATAATATGAACAACCTATTAGGAACACAATAATTTTGATTGCTTAATAATTTGTCATCTAAGAGAGTAGTCTTTTTATGTGTTTAATGAACCAACCTAGACTAAATTTTTTTGCATAAAACTTGCGAATGTGGTTAATGACTGTGTTCGTACCCTCAACCCCGAACTCATTTTTTGTTTAATGACCATTGATGAAATTATGACGAGAAATCTACATTGGATAAGTCCCAAAGATGTCCCTAAGTTTCATAAAGATCCAATTAGGTTTATGAGTCTTCCTTTAAAGACTTGTTGGCGACTTCGAAATTGTTTTTCAATAAAACCCTACAATGAGGTAGTCAAATACGTGCTCACACCGCGTAGACGAATAAAAACACATAACATCCATTTAAAAAGAAATAAATTTCTAAGTCTCATGACTTTTCTAAAAAGGGCAATGAATAACTTGGCATACAAGAGGCATTCCTCCTTTCACTATAGCCATTTCCCCAATCCGTATCATCCATTTCAACCTAAACACATATCATCCATTCTCATGACCGAATTTTGTTATTTGTCCAATTTTTATAAGATTATTTTTATCCTCATTAAATATTATCTTTTGGATTCGGAAATGAGTTATCTTAAGGAATAAGAAAACTGATTTTCATAATATCTTTGTATTTAGGAAATATTTATTAAAAATAGTTAATTATCATGATTAATTAATGGATTTTTTTTGTCAAAAACCACCTTATAAATCATGAAATTTGTGAGAAACCACCTTATATAATTTGTTTTTTGCGAAAACAAACCTTAAACAAATTTTTTTTTTTGCGAAAACAAACCTTATGCCTTATTCGGATCATTGATCCACGGTTCCGACATTCACCATGTCATGTGCAAGGCAAGGGACTACCGCATTATAAAGGGTTTTTTTTTAAAAATTTGTTTAGGAAAAGAAGCCGCCAACAAGTCTTCAAAAGAAGACTCATAAAACTAATTGAATATTTGGGAAACCATAGGGACATCTTAGAGACTTATCCAATATAGATTTCTCCGTCATGACTTCATAATTGGTCAATGAACTAAAGATTAAGTTAGAGGGTGAAGGTACGAATATTATTATGAATTAAAGTTGCCTATTGTTGGTCTCTACTTAATATAATTCATGTTCTAGTTTAATGTAATTAAACAACCAAACAATACTTTCAGGCAACCTAAAAATAAATCTAGGTTGGTTTATTAAACACATAAAAGACCAATTTTGGCGGTATGTTTATTAAGCAATCAAATTACGGGGTTCCTAATTCAATTTTCCAAATTATTCAACTTCAATGTTAGAACATTTATTTAGGTCTTTGTTTAGCAAAAAAATGTATAAAAGGTGATCAAAGCAATAAACACACACACACACACACACACACACACACACACACACACACACACACACACACACACACACACACACACACACACACACACACACACACACACACACACACACACACACACACACACACACACACTCACTACTAGTACAGTAGGAGGCCAAATAAAAGGTTGCTCATCCAACCCAAGCGGATCCATTGTTTATGCGGCAGTGCGATGGAGCTGAAAAACGTAAGCCCCTTTTTTTTTGCGCAACGCAATAAAGAAGTCTAACAGTTTCTCTCGGCATCTGTCTTTTCTTTTTTATTTTAAGTCATTGATCTTATATCTAAAAGAAGGGAGGTCTGCGTTCACTATTAAGCCTACTACGCTCGTCCATTCCTTTCAATTAAGATTGAACCTCACTTCGATCGCCTTACGCTGTTCGACTGAACTCATTGGCTTTGCGCTCTATTTGGTCGGAACCCGATTCGAGAACTTTCTTTCATAGATTCACTAAGTCATCGCCAGCAATTAGCTCTTATCCTTTGGCGTCAAAGGGCGAGTTCCTTTCTTGTCTTGTCCAAAAACTTTCTTTATGTTAGTCTGTCTAGCGTCTTTCGGTTGGGGTCCGCCCCGGGGGTTAGGTTAGACCGCTCGGGTTCTATTTTTTTTATAGTCTTGAAGGTAGTCAACGTGTCAGCCATTCTTCTCCCATTAGACTTGTTCATTTTTTTCTCTTTTTCCTTACTTGTTCCAAGTAAGTGAATTGGCATTACCTCGGAAGTCACCGATTGGGTTGGTCCGACCAAGAAAGGCATGGGAGTCTTTGGGCATATGAAGACAGCGACTTGTCTTTCTTCTCTTATGATATTGAGATAGAATCAAATGTAGTGAGGGAGAAAGGAAACAAAGAGGACTGCTACCCTAATTGCGGAAGAAGGAAAGAAAGCTCTTAGCTAGAGAGTGATGCTCCTAGCGTATGCCGGTAAGAATGAAATCTTTGGAAAAATGAAAGTCGTTGCCGAGAGCGACCTCTTAGTAGCTAAGGTGAAGCCTGATTTCGTGTACGACTTTAAAAGCGCTTTCTTTCTTTCTTCATTTGCCTCATCATCTATTTACTTAGCTGACAATCGTATAGAGCGGGATACCAGCCCTATAAAATGGGATTTAGGAAGCCTCGCCCTATAAGAAACTCTATGTAGCGCTTTAGCTTTTGCACTTTAGAAAGAAGGAGCTAAGCTAGGGTGGTTATGCTTTAAATCTGCTAAGAGCATGTCCTCTTCTGAAAAGGTGATGGTTGTGGTTGGCTTTGCCCCTTGCCTACAAAGCGGAGCGAGTTCAGTCGTCTTCCACTAAATACGAGGCGCTAAGAAAGAAGCAGTTCAGTCTACGTGAGGAACGAGATACACACACATGCACACGCACACGCACACACACATTGCAATAGAGCAATTTTTCGAGGGTTGACAGCCCCCAATAGGGATGGCAATTGGACGGGGCGGGGTGCGGACGATGGTACCTCCACACCCGCACCAGCATAAAATCCCCATCCTCGCCACCACCCACCACCCGCATGGGTACCCGTACCCGCGCCATCCCACTTCATCCCTGCCCCACCACCAGCATGGGTACCTGCACCCGCTTCGTACCCGCGTCATACCCACATATATATATTTTGCAAGATAAAATTATTAATAATATAAGTATATAAATAGAATTTTAATAATACATATGCGGGCCGGGCGGGGATGGGGCTGGTATAGCATAAAATCCACACCCGCTCCACCACCTATTACGGGTACGATTTTAATCCCCATCCCTGCCCCATGCCCGCCAAACCTAGACCCATCTCCGCCCCACTTGGGCGGAGATGAGGCGGGTTTCCTACTTGACCCGCCCCACTGCCATCCCTAGCCCCCAACAAATTTACTGCGATTCTAATCTACTTCCAGTCATTTGTCTTATGGATGAAAGATCAAAACTTATTTTCTCATTCTTTTGAGATTTCTTCATTTTCATTATAAATCAAACTCTATATTTCTTATCCTAAATTCAATTGATGTATTTTTATCAATTTGAAATTAATAATAACATGACACTTAATAAACACAACAAATGTTGTTACAGAGGACACCAGATATAACAACATTGTGTGTTGACTTTTAAACTCTGCTTTATAAACTAGTTAAGTTTTTTTTAGGGGAAAACGAGAAATTTAAATTAAATCAAATCAAGTTCCACCAAAGTAGAGATACTTTGGGGGAACGAATCAAACCATACAAGCTCAGAGTTGCGTAAACACTCTCAACGAGCTAACAGATGGGCGACAACATTGCCCGCTTGTTTAACATGAGAAAAAGAAGAATACTCAAAACTCAAACACAATCTATTAATGTCATTGAAAACATGAAATAAAGGAGAGCCTCCCTCACACTTATTCTTCACTGCACTCACCACAAGAAGAGCATCCCCTTCAAACATAAATTTTACATAGCCAAATCGAATAGCTAGCTCGACCGCATATAATGCTTTCGTAGCTTGAGCTGTGGTTGCATCCCATCTTGCAGGCACACACCTTACACCCATCACGCACACACTGCCACAAGAATTTCGAAACACCAGACCCAGTCCCACCTCACCATTGGGATTGATGTGCGCATCGAAATTTGCCTTCAGCACCATATCAGGAGGTCTGCACCAAGAGGAAGCCGAGGAAGGCAAGCCACCCCTAGGATTAAAGACACTCTTCGCATACACACAATAGTCCTCCACAAGCTTAACAAAATTCTCCGCCACCGAAGGTGCATCTAGCATTTCTTGTTCGAAGATATGTTTGTTGCGGCAGAACCACACAACCCACATGAGTGCACAAATGGTACGTATCTCCTGTCTCTTACACTTGTTTTTCAACCAGGAAAAAGCATCTTCAAAAGAAGAGGAAGGGACATCAACAAGGAGGGGACCAAAAGAACTCACCTGCCACACAGCTTGGGCGTACTTACATGAGAATAACGCATGAAAAATCGACTCACGTGGCTCACCACAAATCGGGCACGTTGCCTCATCACTTACATGCCTCCAACATAACCTCTCCTTAACTCCCAAACTTCCTTTGCAAGCTCGCCAAAGGAAGTGTTGGAGTTTTGGCGGTCCATGCACTCGCCAAACATCACGCCAAAGCTTCACATCCCCCTCACCATGCTGCAGCCTCCACGCTCATAAATGTCCGAGTTTCCCCAACCAGTAGCAAGTCTTTACCGAGAATAGACCGTTGCGGGAAGGTCACCAGTACCTACGGTCTTGCGACTAAAAACGGGACAAGGGAATATTAAGAATCGAATCCCACTCGTCCTCGTTCAAAATCTGCTGCACTAGTTCAGTATTCCAGCCACCCCTATTGAAGTCAATAAGCTCGCACACTCTTAACTCCATATTACTATCAACCTTTGGTGTCGGAACAAAGTGTGATCCCTCCCCCAAAATCCACGCCTCCTCCCAAGCTTTGATGCTCTCACCTGTACCCACGCACCATTTTAACCCTTCCAACAACAACGACTTTGAACCCCAAACACTCCTCCAAGTAAAACTTGGGTTATGTCCCCTTCTCGCATCAAGGAACTCCACATCTTTGTAGTATCGAGCCTTTAGCACCTTGTAAAGAAAAGAATGGTCACTTTGACAAAGACGCCATGCTTGTTTTGCTAATAGAGCTTGGTTAAAGCAATGTAAATCACGGAAACCAAGACCCCCATTGACTTAGGGAGACACAAAGCATCCCAACTATGCCAATGCATTTTCCTTTCCACCCCATTTGATCCCCACCAAAACCGAGTGTAGACACATAATCGTGTCTCCTAATTTAAGGATCCGATGATGAAACATACCGTGGTCTTAATTGGTCCGATCCAAGGGCAGAGCAGTCCGAATAGCCATTAAAAACCATTTCAAAAAGTGTTAAATTCCTATTTTAAAGCCCAATTAATTATTCATGATAATTAATTGTATTTGAGCCCAATTCTTTGAAAAGCCCAATTAATTGATAATTAATTGATTTATTTTAATAAATAAATATTTTCTAAAGATATATTTTTTTAAGTCAAAATCAGATTTTATCCCGTAAAATCAGATTTCCGGAGTTAAAAGATAAAAGAAAATCTTTAAAACGCGTTTATATCAAAAAACTATCAAAAACAAGGCGGTGCGCTGAGCGCAGCTGACTGTGTTGAGCGCAGCTGACTGTGCTAAGCGCAGCTGACTGTGCTGAGCGCACGTGTCCTGCCACGTGGACTTCCACGTAAGCAGCGCCAAGCGCACAGGCTGTGCTAAGCGCAACATAACTGCCATGTAGACTTCTGTTTCATGTAGAGTCCTGCGTCAAGCGCAGTTCTCTGCTTGAGACGCGAAATTTCTTTCTTATCTTTTTCAAAAGCGCGTACCACGCACGTGTACGCTTTTTACTGGTCATGCCGTGTTATGCGCTTGCCATGTCAGCTGCGCCTGGCGCAGCCAGCGCGTGAGGCGCAGTGCCGTTTTCCCTATAAATAGGCCTGATTTCCGAACAGATGAAGAAACAGATTTTTCACATTAACACACTTCGAACTCCACGAATACTTTACGAATCTCTCTACAAACTGCAAAACTTCCCTACAAAATTCATACCTTTCAAACACAAATACATTCAATCTACATACTTTCAGACATTCAGATTTTCAGGCTTCACGATTGCTCGTCCCGAAAGTTGTCAATCTCGCATACCCAAGCCACGGTATAATCCTGAGGATCCTTGAATAAATTATTTTTATATTGAAGTTATTAATCATTTGTTTCATGATGTAGATCTTTGGTATAAAATCGTTATACTGTATATTCTAACCTCTTTTCTCTTTCTTTTTATTTATTTTTCTATACTATTACATGTCTGCCTGATCATTCTATGCCTATTATATGATTGTCCTGTTTCAATGCTTTTATCACCCACATGTTATTTATTGTTAATCAAGACCTAAAGAATTGTTCTAATATTAATCAGATTAATTTGGACAACCTGCTAGGTTCCCTGTAATATTGATTGCCTAATAACATGTCACTAAAAATTAGTCTTTTTATGTGTTTCCTGAACCAATTTAGACTAATTATTTTAGGGTGCTTAAAACATTATTTGATTATTCTTTGGCATAAAATCTGTAATGAATCGATATTTAGTAGAGGCCAACTTTGGGAGAATGTGGTTCATTATGACTATATTTTGTACCCTCACCCCCGAACTCAATCTTTGGTTCACTTTGACCATCTATGGAGTCAAGACGGGGAAATCTACATTGGATAATTTGTCCCTATGATTTTCCCATATCCAATTAGGTTTATGATTCTTCCTAAAAAGAATTGTTGGCGACTTCTTTCAAAACAATTTTCAATTAAACCTTTACAGTGGGGTAGTCAAATCTAATACGCGCTCATACCGCGTAGGCGAAATAAAAACACGTCTACAATTTGGCGACTTCACTGGGGAAGATTTAAAAAAAAAAAAAAAAATTTTAATGAGTGGGTGAAACTTGAAAAATACGATTCATTTTTATTTCTATGCCTTCGAATAATATACAGTTTTGCATATGCATGGCTACTGTTCAGCCACCATAAGGACAATCTACCTTGCCTCATTAGCACATGTTTTATGTGTGAGGTCACCCCCGGGGGGTTTGCGCTTTGTCCTTCCAAAAAGCTTCCTGAGCGATAGTGTTGGATCTTAGTTATAAGCAAACCTACCCAACCATGGCATTGTTCTCTTGTTCCTGACTTGAGACTGGAGTGCGTCTTACACGTGGCCAACTCTTTAAGCAGGGGTACGAAGCGTGGGATCAATCTCTTAGTCATGGACCCTTTTCAGACTGAACCTAAACCTGACCAATAGTTTCAAACATAGGACTGGACTTTAGGTTGGAACTTTTGCATCCATGTTATATGACATTTGCCTGTGATTGTAATTTTTGCCTGTTATTATCTTGTCAAATTGTCATTATTATGTGTTGTTCCTAAAAACGCGTCTAACAAACAAGAAAAAAATTCGTCAATCGGCCAATTCGTCGCCTAAATCCCCGAAAAACGTGTCGGGGAATAGTGCGCCAAGCGCATTGAGTTGCGCCTGGCGCACCACTTCCGCGCTAGACGCACGGCTGTGCGCCGCCCGCAGCAATGCTGCATGGCACGCAGTCTGTGCATCGCACGCTTTTCGTCAATTTAGCAGTCGTAATTGTCGATCCTATGTTCAGTCCTATGTGCGTTTGTCTGTCTGCATTCACGTAATTTGGTCATCACCTAATTCAACATATAAAAATCAGTCTTTTCATGCAAGGTCAAGTCTATCCTAAAAAAAATGCATCTAAAGGGTCATTGTAGAGTTAGAGTTGTCATGCATGTCTACCTCTTCCCACTTTTTCCCTGCTGTTCAACAAATCCTTCTTGTCGATCTTACCTTACCATATTCATCAATTTCAAAAAAAACTTACATCTTTTCAAAATCAATCCTACACCCGTGTCTATTCTACCTTTTTCGAAAACATTTATTTATCATCATCACACCACGACATTTCAAAAAAATATATATTCTTCAAAATTAATCCATCATCTTTTCCTAACAAAAGATAAAACAAGGGGTTCCTTGCAAAAACAAATTTCGAAAATTTTAAGCCCATTCTAAACACCTTCATTCAATCCAATCCAATTATCCAAAACCAATCCATCTTGCATTTATTCTAGGCCCATATGCATTAGAGTCCATTTTGCATTTATATAGTTTCCATCTAATTCGAGTCCATGCATTCATATTAGGCCCATATGCATTAGAGTCCATTTTGCATTCATATAGGGTCCATCTAATCCAAACTTAGGTCTATTTAGGCCCAATTCATATCCTAGGTCTAGTTTGCATCTCCATGTAGGCCCTAGTCAAGTCCAATTCCTTCCGAAGTCCATAATAGCCCAAATTCCTCTAAATTCCAGCCTGCTTGCTCCCCCGTAAGTTCAAGGTCTAAGCATTCCTTAAGTCTATAGGCCTTGTTATGTCTAGCCTGCTTGCTCACCCGTAAGTTCAAGGTCTAACATTCCTTAAGTCCATAGGCAATTTTTGTGTCTAGCCTGCTTACTCACCCTTAAGTTCAAGGTCTAGCATTCCTTAAGTCCATAGGCAATCTTTGAGTCTAGCCTGCTTAGTTTAATGTAAGTTTCGAAGTCTAGTTGTTTAGCCTGCTTGCTCACCCGTAAGTTCAAAGTCTAGTTGCCTAGCCTGCTTGCCTTAAGTTAAGAGTTTGGTCTCGTTATTGTCCAGCCTTCCTTAATGTCTAGCCTACTTGCTCACCCGTAAGTTCAAGGTTTAGCATTTCATAAGTCCACATAAGCAATTTTTGAGTCTAGCCTGCTTAGTTTAATGTAAGTTTCAAAGTCTAGGTGTCTAGCCTGCTCGCCTTAAGTTAAGAGTCTAGTCTCCCTTATTGTCCAGCCTTCCTTAAAGTCTAGCCTACTTGCTCACCCGTAAGTTCAAAGTCTAGTATTTCCTATCATCACCAAAACTCAATCCAGTCTGCTTGCATAGTCCAGTCCAGTTCATGTCTGCATTTGCATATAGTTAGACCCATGTCTCCATCATGGTCAAGCCCATACTAAATCCATACCATAACTATTCCTAATCATTTCTCATTCCCATTTCCATCTCCATTTCAAAATCATTTTCCATTTTCACTTCTCATTTCCAACTTCTCATTTCTCATCTCCATTTCTCATTTCGAAAACGTCATTTCTAAAATTTACGAGGTCCATTCTATTTCTGTTCAGGACGGATCGTGAGATTATAACTTGGGAACGTCCAACAGCGAGGCAACAAGGTCGACCTACTCCTAGACTCGTTAAACGCATCCTTACGTTTTCAGATGAATCCTCCGACTCTTCTGAATCATCATCTGAAATGGGAGACACTAATGAACAGCTCAGTGCCATTATAGCCCAACTTCAACTAATGAACTCACGTCTTGAGGAACAAGACAAAGAGATTAAGGCGCTGAGGGAGAAGCTAACCGAGGAGGACGAGCAAGGTGACACTCCACCACCGATTAAAACCAACACAGAACTAAGGTTTGAAAAACTCGAGCAATTGATCCAGTCAATTCCTGCACTCGAGAGTCGGGCTCTGGCCATGACATCATTGATCCCGAACTAAGGGAAAAACTCCCTAAATAGGTAACATTGGGTGACCTCCCAAAATTCAAGGGGGTCGAAGACCCAGATGACTACTTGAGAGTGTTTTCCATCTCTATGGCTCTCAAGGGCATGAGCAAGGACATGTTTGCTTATGTCTTTCCTTTCACCTTGGATGCACATCCATCCAAGTGGTTCAGGTCACTGAATAAGGCCAAGCTGAATGACTGGGACTACATCAGAGAAGAGTTCCATAAACAATACATCTACAATACTTAGCTTCCCATTGGCCTTCGTGAGTTGGAGTTAAACTAAACAAAACTCCAACGAAGACTTCGTCACCTTCCTTAACAGATGGAGGGATAAATCTGCACAAATGATTAACAGGCCATCTCAGGAGGATCAAGTCCGACTGGTGATCTGTAACCTGCAGCCAAAGTATGGGGATCATATCAAGTTCCAACCTATAGAGTCTTTCACGAAGCTCTATAAGGTAGGCTTGCTGATTGAAGAAGAAATACAGGCCCACAAGAACAAGGGTTCCAACAACAACAACTCTTTCAAGAAGAGTAACAATGACCCTTCTAGCTCCAAAAGCAATGAGGTCAATGCCATAACTGCTGAAAAGAGAGGCTATCAAAAGCCTTAAAGAACATTTGCACCTTTAGGCATATCTTTAGAAGAAGCCTTCACTAGACTTCATGCAAAGGGAGCACTTCAGCCTATTGGCCCTACTCCAGATCCTGCTCCCGAGAATAGATCCAAGAGGTGGGATCCTAATGCTTACTGCAAGTACCACCAAGGGAATGGACACCCAACATCTGTGTGTTGGACCTTAAAGAATCACCTGCAGGATATGGTTGAAGACAGTAGATTGCCAATTCCGCCTGCAGCAAAAGTCAGCAATAGCAGCAACCCCTTGGGCAGCACCTAAATAACGTCGGGGCTTAGTCATTTAACGCTAGTTTTCTAGGTTGAGTCGGAGAGTCCCTCCTCTAGCTCCTTCATTTCCTTCCTGTCAAGTCTATGTCATTTAGGTTTTTATTTCTAATGAGCCTTGTTCTATTTATTTCTAATTAATAAAAGAATTTCATTTTCGTTTTCATTTTCATTGGCCTTCCATCATTTTATTTATGCTTCTAATTCAATGATGAAACTTAAATCACCTAATGAACTTGACTAATAATAACAAAAAAAAAAAATCTAAAAAAAGAGAGAACAAAAAAAAGAGGACATCCTTTGGATAAGGAGTTATTCCCCTCTCCCTTGCATTACCTTTCATAAGTCATCCTCATACAACTAAAGAAAAACAAAATCCCTTCAACATCAAAGCTCCACAAATATCCTTCAAGCCTTCCAATACCCTAAACCAAACTTGTGTGCAAGCCTCACTACAAAAAAAAAAAAAAATCAATGCTAGGCAAAATAAAATAGTGAAAAAATTCAAAGTGCAAAAAAATGAAAAAAGTAAAAACGCACAGGACAAAAAGAAAAAAGAAAGAGCCCAAGGCAAATAAAAGTCAAGCTAGGGGGCTTGCACACAAGTTCTACCCCTCATTCAAATCCCTTCGATTCATCAAACCTTTAATCCATATAATCCAAATTCATAATCCTTTCATCAAAACCTTAACTCCTTTTTCAAGGTATGTCCAAGCCCGCTAGGTTGAAAACCCGAAAGGGCGGCCTAGGCAAAAGTTAGGGCACATAAAAATAATAATAAAATAATTAGATGCAGAACTACGAATGGTCTGATTCCGCAAGGATACATAGGAATCCTCATCTCGAGGTCCGACCGCTTCAATAAAATAAAATTAGTCAAGGTCTAATGATTTGATTTTCTAGAGTTTAGGAGCATACTCTTTCTAGATCCCGACATAGACTCGAGTTTGAACCTAGCCTCGTTAAAGCCTTTTCCCACCTACATTTTTTAAGTCATAAACTTAAACTTTTTATTTTTCAATCCAAACTCTCGTTTTCCCCGAAGGACTCTCCAACAATTCCATGGTCTCTGGCGATATTTGACTTTGCCTATATCAACTTCCCAAAGAAGAATCCCCAGTACAATCCCCAGTGAAAACTTTCAACATTCAAGGCAGATCAACTACGTTTCAATATCAGATCAAGTACATTTCGATTAAGGCTCATGCCTAATTCAAGGCAAGCTCACCCAAAGTGGGGGCTTCCTACGTGTGGTGGTTCCTCCAATTCAAATCAAACTCCCGAAGAGTTGTAATCCGCGGACCTCGTTTACGAACCCCGTTTATTTTCTAAAAACGACTTTCGAAAATCATTCTATCTATTTCTGATCATTCTATCATTTTACACATCGTCTAGCCTTGCAAAATCCTGACCTTGCATTGCAGCTTTGCAAAACCCAGACCTTGCATTGCATTTCATACATTCTAATCTTGCATAACCCTGACCTTGCATGACATGTCACCCTTTAGCTTTGCATAACCTTAATCCTTGCATAGCGTCTCATGCATCCTTAGAGAGTCTAGGTTTGCATTACTGCATCATTATGTGCTTACGTGAGTTGTTTGCACATATCTGCTAACATCTTTCCCTGCAGGTAATCAGATTGCTTGTGGTTATTGTCCTGCATACTAACTTTGCTTTGCAGAGACCGGCGGTTATAGATCAGTTCTAAACTGCAGAGCTTTTAGAATCGTTCTCCGTCCCGACACCGTATACTTTGACTATCGGTTTCCTGAACCTCAGTCAAATTGGGGGCTTCTGTAGACACATAATCGTGTCTCCCCATTTAAGGATCCGATGATGAAACATACCGTGGTCTTAATTGGTCCGATCCAAGGGCAGAGCAGTCCGAAGAGCCATTTAAAACCATTTCGAAAAGTCTTAAAGTCCTATTTTAAAGCCCAATTAATTATTCATGATAATGAATTGTATTTGAGCCCAATTCTTTGAAAAGCCCAATTAATTGATAATTAATTGATTTATTTTAATAAATAAATATTTTCAAAAGATATATTTTTTAAGTCAAAATTAGATTTTATCCCATAAAATCAGATTTCCGGAGTTAAAAGATAAAAGAAAATCTTTAAAACGCGTTTATATAAAAAAACTATCAAAAACAAGGCGGTGCACTGAGCGCAGTTGACTGTGCGCTAAGCGCAGCTGACTGTGCTGAGCGCACGTGTCCTGCCACGTGGACTTCCACGTAAGCTGCGCCAAGCGCACAGGCTGTGTTAAGCGCAACAGTTTTGCCATGTAGACTTCTGTTTCATGTAGAGTCCTGCGTCAAGCGCAGTTCTCTGCTTGAGACGCGGAATTTCTTTCTTATCTTTTTCAAAAGCGCGTACCACGCACGTGTACGCTTTTTACTGGTCATGCCGCGTCATGCGCTTGCCATGTCAGCTGCGCCTGGCGCAGCCAACACGTGAGGCGTAGTGTCGTTTTCCCTATAAATAGGCCTGATTTCCGAACAGATGAAGAAACAGATTTTTCACATGAACACACTTCGAACTCGACGAATACTTTACGAATCTCTCTACAAACTGCACAACTTCCCTACAAAATTCATACCTTTCAAACACAAATACATTCAATCTACATACTTTCAGACATTTAGATTTTCAGGCTTCACGATTGCTCGTCCCGAAGGTTGTCAATCTCGCAGACCCAAGCCACGGTATAATCCTGAGGATCCTTGAATCAATTATTTTTATATTGAAGTTACTAATCATTTGTTTCATGATGTAGATCTTTGGTATAAAATCGCTATACTGTATATATTCTAACCTCTTTTCTCTTTCTTTTTATTTATTTTTCTATACTATTACATGTCTGCCTGATCATTCTATGCCTATTATATGATTGTCCTGTTTCAATGCTTTTATCACCCACATGTTGTTTATTGTTAATCAAGACCTAAAGAACTGTTCTAATATTAATCAGATTAATTTGGACAACCTGCTAGGTTACCTGTAATATTGATTGCCTAATAACATGTCACTAAAAATTAGTCTTTTTATGTGTTTCCTGAACCAATTTAGACTAATTATTTTTAGGGTGCTTAAAATATTTTTTGATTATTCTTTGGCATAAAATCTGTAATGAATCGATATTTAGTAGAGGCCAACTTTGGGCGAATGTGGTTCATTATGACTATATTCGTACCCTCACCCCCGAACTCAATCTTTGGTTCACTTTGACCATCTATGGAGTCAATACGGGGAAATCTACATTGGATAGTTTGTCCCTATGATTTTCCCATATCCAATTAGGTTTTTGATTCTTCCTAAACAGAATTGTTGGCGACTTCTTTCAAAACAATTTTCAATACAACCTTTACAGTGGGTAGTCAAATCTAATACGCGCTCACACCGCGTAGGTGAAATAAAAACACGCCTACACCGAGCTAACAATGAGTGAATTTCATCAATTAAACCACTCGGGAGACAAAAAACACTCATCATATATGTGGATATAGCTTGTGCAACAGACTTAATAAGTACCTCTTTGCCGGGCGCGATTAGTTTATAAACTAGTTAAGTAGTTATAAGACAAGTTCTAATAAACATCAATGCGTGGACATCCACTTTAGTATGTAAATATGTTTTTAATTAAAATTCTTTCGACATTATGAGCTATTAACATCGTTACACTACTCACGAACTCACGAACTCCTCAATAATAAGACAAAACTAAAACGCCAACTAAAAGAATAGGATCCCTACTAAAACCTTCAAACACCACTCTCTCTAGTCTCTGCTCTCTCATTTTCTCTCTCCAAATTTTATTCTTCTAACTTCCACTGCGACACTAAAGAGAAAGAGAGAGAAAATGGAGGCGGCGCCTACTTTAACTTCTTCCACCATAGTCGGATTTTCTTCATCATCTTCATCTTCAACCTCCTCATTTTCCGGCTATGGCGGACTACTCCTCAATCGCCGATTCCTCGCAATCAAGAACAACAATGTCAGAGTCAAGTCACCTGCAAATTTTTCTGTTCGCGCCGCTGCTGGTAGCCGAGATAATGGTTCGCTTTCTCTCTCCTCTTGTTCTACTTGTTGTTCCTCTTTAATTTGGTGCGCATTTTAATAGTATTTTGATTTCTATTGTCTGTGACGTTGTTGCCGGAGAAAACAGTTGTGACTGTGCTTGATTACGGTGCTGGAAATGTTCGGAGTTTGAAGAATGCGATTCGTCGTCTAGGTTTCGACATTGAAGATGTGAGTTTTTTTTTTTTGAGTTTGTTGAACCTTGCTTTCTTTTGATGATCATGGTATTGAGTGGCTGTAGCGTGGAATTATGTACTTCCTCGGTTTTGAAATACTTCATTCGTTTCTCAATGAGTGACACACTTTGACTTATGTGCTATTTATACACCTCACTTTGATCGTATTTATTTTTTACTCATATATAAAAACAAGAATAATAATATTAAATAATGTTGAACTTGTTTCCATTAATATTTTTATAGTATCAAATTTTTAAATTTTTTACCATACATAATTAGAGATATTAAAGGTCAAAGTTGTGCATTAGTAAGCTTAAAAGTCAACGTGTGTCACTAATTGAGAATCGGAGTAAGTGCTTGACATGTAATACTTTGACACATAATTCTAGGAGCATGATTATCAAGGTAAACGGATGGATTAATTTTTTTAAAATTTGAACATGTTAATTTGGTATGCTCCAAACATTGTGTGTTAAAGTGTTTGTGTCGAGCATGGAATTAAACTCTTTTTGTAACGTTAAGGAAGGCCATAATAAAAATCACATACTTCTCGCCGCGTTGTCTGTTCCGTAATGTGAACTTGCTGCATCAGAACGTTTTTATCCCCGTTACATCCGTTCTTTTCAAACATTAGGCAAAAATATTTTATGAATTAATTATATAGCTGATGAAACATGATATTCTGATAGATCATAGATTTGATTATATTATGTTGTAATAATGCTTCATAAACTAAAACAACGCAAATAAGGTTATATTAATGTGAATCTTTTGAAAAAATCCACGGGGCGTCGGCTGCGATCCGTTTCATTCATCCATTACAAGCCATTTCCGTGACAACACAAACGTGACCTCGATCGCAGCCGTTTCCGTGATATATTTTTCCTTGGTCAAGTATCTTGAAACTGTGAAAGTTTACTGTTTATGCTGGTTTAAAGTACATTTTCCTAGCTCGATGGAGAAAATTTGTATTTGGCTCTGAGTAAAGTATACTTCCTCCATTCCAAATAATTGCAACATTGGAGGGGAGGCACAAGTTTCAACCTTTAAGCAGAGGAGGGAGATAGAGAGAGAAAAAAGAGAGACCCATGTAGAGCTGTCAAATAGGTCGTGTCGTGTCTATTTCGTGTTTGTGTCATTTACTAATCTTGTAAAAAAGCCTCGACACTGACCCAACCTGTTTAACCAATCGTGTCAGAACCCCTTGACACTAACCCAACCCGTTTAAGTGGATGGTAAAATATCATTTGTGGATGGTAAAATATCATTTGGAGTCTATGCTGAATCAGGAGCTACAGGATATGCCTGTTCTATAGCACTACCCTCCTGTTCTTTGGCACATATCTTATATGCTGCTCCTGCGAGCTGCTAAGTGGCAGCCAATGTCATTGATTGAAGTTGCTGGGAGATAGGGAGCAGCCAGTCGAGAAAGATGTCACTGATGAAGGTATAGAGAGAAATATTAAGTAACGAGGGGTTAAAGCTAGCTAGAAAGTGGCTGAAGTATGTGTTTGGACTACAAAGCTACTTGCTGGACAGCCTACAACTAGAAGCTTTGTGCAAATCTAATATGATTACTTTGCTGCACAATGCACATGCACTAGGATGCTAATTATATATGAATAAGATGCCATTGTAGATAAAGGAATTCCAGTCACTAGATGACTTTGTTGATCTGGTGAAAGTAATATAGTTGCCGTTACTGATCTCCTGCAATGCCTTGATAGGTTCTAAGAGTATGGTAAGGAGAGTTTCTGAAAATTCAAGTTGTTTTGAATAAAATAGTGAAGCGGATGCAGGAGAGACATCAGATTAAATTCAGTGAGTAAATAGCTCTTTCTGGACATAGAGTAGTTATACATTGATGATGTTGGTTCATTTTTTGAATCTTTTGGATAATGATGTATTGATGTGTCAAAGTTCTATGTTTGAGGCTTTGAGCTTGTCCACTTATTGAAGTGGTTTGTGCTATTCATCTTTGGGCATTTAAGTAGGCACCTTGGAGGCAATAAATATGTTTGAGGAATTTGAAAAGAGTGGATTATCTCTTTAACAAACTATAACTGTAGGACCAGGAAGGATCAAGAGAAGAAAAAGGGGCTCAAGTAGAAGTTGAATTGTTGAGAAGTATTAGTTGCTTCTAGTGCAAGCATGTGTAAATGAGCAAATTTACTTGACCATCAAAATTGATTGTGTACTGATTTCAGGTAACTAGAAGATGTGCTCATATTTAAACACTCAAGTGTTTGCAAGGTTTCTGTTGTATTTGGCTAATTTCTTTTGTAATCTGGATGCTGTATAACCTAATCCTCTGTTTTTGGTTAGTTCGTTTTAGATTTTTTGCAACTCTTGAGGCTATCACTAGTGAAAGAGCCTGCAAAAGATGAATACTAACAAAGGATTCCAAATTTCGGCAGCTAGTTGAATAAAATGTGAAGGATAGTGCAGGCGCAACCAGTACTCTGCTTGTCCAACCCTCCAAAATTACTACTAACTACTGCTTCCTCCGTTTCTTGATAGACGCATCATATTGACTTTTTACGCTATTATGATATCAATTTTGACCATATCTAATTACCAATTTGTAAAGATAATTGTCATAATTTTAATCGCTGTTGACTCAATCTCAATTTATATATTCAAGATATATAGATATTAATGGTCAAAGTTGTGCATTGGTAAGTGTGCAGTCAATATTAAGAAACAAAGGAAGTATAATACTGCAATAAAGAACACAGGCAAATAATAGGCCTTTTTTTTTGGGGGGGGTGCACAGCCATATCTCCAGTTTACGTGTTTTAATTTGATACTGCAATATTGCCAATCATCTGTTTTTGGTTAGTTTGTTTTAAATTTTTTGCAATTCCTGAGGCTATTACTAGTGTGTGAAATATGTTTGGTGTCTGTGGTTATTCTTTCCGTCTCGTAATTTATTTTTGTACATTTTACGAGGATAGGCATTGATGTAAAATAGCTTATATACCTCTATGATAACTTAGTGGCTTGTTCTTATACTTCGATATATATTTAGGTCCAAACACCTGATGATATTTTGAAAGCAAATCGCCTTATTTTTCCTGGTGTCGGAGCATTCGCTGCTGCGATGAACGTTCTTAATGAAAAGGGGTGAGTTGTCTTGCGAAGTCTTGTTTCTTAAATGCTTTTAGAATTCTTTATGCTTTTTCCTGTTGCTATTATGTTGACTGTTTCATTATTTGCGGATCTTTGCCCTTGGGTAGTTCACGAATCTACCAGCTCAACAGGTTTATCGAATTGGATGCTTAAGCTTTGGATGACTGATGTGGAAGGTTTAATTCCGCTATTGAGGATTTACGACTTCCTTAGCTCTAGGCTTTACCCAAGTCTTTTGTCTCAAGTTTTTGTGTTCCTTTCTTTTCCAATATCTGCGTGGAGTGCCGTGTGTTGTTCTTGAGTTATGCGTATTATGATTCTCACTCTGTTCAGGCTGTCTATTCTCATACCATTACTGTTGCATCTTAAATGTTTCAATAAAATGAATTTGCTCAGTTTACTATGATGATAAACATGTCTGAGAATGGATATTTATGGTAGCTGAACAAACGCTTGTTGCAAATGACCGGAAGCTAAATGGTTATCGGATAGCGATTCCCATCTTTTTGAGCTCTGCTGTTTCGATTGTTTTCCAGACTCATTCTATGCTGAACCATGAAATGCCCTTTGATTTTTTGGGTTTCATCTATAGCTATTGTTTCTGTTTATTTTCTGTTCTCCTTAGTTTGTATAAATCATTAGGGTTTTGGTTGTTTCACTCCAACATGGGGACCTTAATTCCTTTGTGTTAGCTTTGTAAACAGGAATGTCTAGCTGTGTACATATCCTGTGATCTTATAGAAAGTCCAGATACTACATATACAACCTGGTACATGTCAAGGCTGGTTTTCTTAACGTGTTACATTACATCTGAATTTCAAATGGTTGGCCAGCATTTTTTTCTTGTCTAATTTTTGATTGTCTATAGGATGGCTGAGGCTTTATGTGATTACATCAACAATGATCGCCCTTTCTTAGGTATTTGTTTGGGACTCCAGCTGCTTTTTGATTCTAGTGAAGAAAATGGTTCAGGTATCTATTTCATATCTCAATTTCCAGCGCTTATTTTGTACCTTGAGGCTGCTTATATTATTACTGATTACACATAGAAATATGGTACTATGTGTATGAACATTATCTTCCTCTATCTGATTACAGTATCCCTGATCATATATTGGTGAATTGTTGCTTCATGATGCAAGCTAGGTGATATAAACAGCTTTTAGTTTTGATTTGTTTGCTGATCACCCCTATTCGGGATTAGGTGTGTATCTGATGTCTCCAAATGTGGTCCATAAGATTGTTGGCATAATACTTCTCAACATAATATTGGCTTTCTATGTTATCTGATCTGGCATCAGAGTCTAATTTTGATGGATGTATTATCATCATTTTTATTTTAAAAATGTTTTTCCACTTGTGCATCAATAGTTAATTTTTTGTTTTTACTCAGTGAAGGGTTTGGGTTTGATACCTGGTGTTGTTGGACGCTTTGATTCCAGTGACGGTTTAACAGTACCACATATTGGCTGGAACTCCTTGCAAATTGAGAAGGATGCAAAAATCTTGGATGATGTCGCTGGCCGTCATGTCTATTTTGTTCATTCTTATCGTGCTATGCCTGTATGCTCTTATCTCTGTTACTTAATGAATCATAAGTACAGGTGTTTACTCTTTCCTTCAGCTATTTTATCTGTAACCCTTTCTCAGTCAGATAGCAATGAAGAGTGGGTGACTGCAACTTGCAACTATGGAGACAAATTTATCGCTTCTGTCAGAAAAGGGAATGTGCATGCAGTTCAATTTCACCCAGAGAAGAGCGGAGGCAAGATATTTTTTCTGTTACAGTGTTTAGAATTAGGTTAAGTTGCTCACTTAAGCAACTTCTTATACTTATTTTCCCCCATTTGAATCTTCCAGATGTTGGACTTTCTATATTAAGTCGTTTCCTATGCCCAGAGTCTTCCATATCAGAGGTACCTTGTAAAGCTTCTGAAATACACCTTTTGTCTTTTATCTCTTTGCTCACTGTGAATCTAAGAACTTGAAGCTTGGTGCTTAGACAGAGGCCAGCTGTAGGAAAAGCATCAAAACTGGCGAAAAGGGTACGGGCTTGAATTTTTTTATTCTGTTCCAACAGTTTCTTTCATTGACATCACATGTCAAAGCCCCAAGTGAAATGCTTGTCTTTCTCTGATTGCCCGGATACTAGATCCTCAATAATTTTGTTTCTAAGTTAAATTGGCACGTTATATCTAAGTTTATGAATATTTAACAAAATTCTGGATGAATTTTGCAAAAACTATGCTCTTTTGGATAGTTAACTTACTCTGCATAGTATATCCTTTCACAGTACAAGTTTCGTCCTGTTAGATATCGATGTTAATGTGCTTTTCTATTAATTGGATATTTGGATGTCTATTTTTGCTTCTGTTGGACATGCTGAATTGGTAACCTTTCTCTTTTTTGGGTGATGGTCTAGGTGATTGCTTGTCTTGATGTGAGGGCTAATGACGAAGGAGATCTTGTCGTGACAAAAGGAGATCAATATGATGTTAGAGAGCAGACAGATGAGAATGAGGTACTGTATCTGATTTAATTGTCATGGTTCATAATGCAATACAATATGGTTTTGCAGTGACTGGTCTAATCCTTCATGGATGTGCTGTAGAAGAAATATATTTATTAAAAGTTAAAATTGTTTCACTCCTCAAAAGTAGATAGTTAAATTGGAAAGTAACCTAAGCTAAAAAATTTAATAGAAGAGGTGATTAGAAATAAGCTTTGATTGTTGTGGAATGGAGAGTAAGCAGGGGAAAAGGAGGATAATAACCAAATCCAGATCTGCGATGTAAAGTAATTTGTCCGTTCTTAGTTGGCTGTAGTTGCTATTATTGATGCATTTTATAAAGTATGTGTGAGTTCACTATAATGGGAGAAGCTAACTCATTCACCTCATAGTACCTACATGTGCATACCAAAGAACATGATTTGGTCTGTATTAAGTTTTAGCTGCTGTCTGCATATCTTGTCATGTTATCATCTTTGGCTAGCTCACTGCAAACCCATGTGACCATGTCATGTTAGTTTCGAATTTTAAGCTATGCAGATGTCCTTGTTAATGATGCTCCTAATGCTCACAACATCTCTTTCTATGACTTTCTAAAGCCCTCTTTCTTTATAAGTTTCGCTCGTGTTTAGAAATCTTGCCAACCTATTGGTCCATTCTCCCCCATGTTACTCCCACTTTAAATGGTAGACTCAGTGTTGTCTCGTATGTTTCAACCTAAAATGCGTGTTACGAAAACGCCATTGGTCAATTTTCTCCCATGTTACTCCCACTTTAAATGGTAGACTCTGTGTTGTCTTTTATGCTTAAACCTAAAATAAGTATTAAGGATACTCCATTGGTCCATTTTCTCCCATGTTACTCCCACTTTTAATGGTAGACTCAGTGTTGTCTTTTATGCTTAGACCTAAAATAAGTGTATCGTATCTTCCTCTTATGGCTACAGTAGTATAGTTTGTAGTTTTTTTTTAATCAAAATTGTTTGCTTTTTACTATAGTTTTTAGCAAATGCTGTTTTTTGATAGAATATTTTTTCCTTTTATTTTAGGTAAGAAATCTTGGCAAGCCAGTTGAACTTGCCAGACAATACTATGAGGATGGTGCTGATGAGGTATGCCTTATACTGTTGAATGTATATGATGGCAATGTTTTACCTTAGGAGGTTGAAGCTGAAGTTAATTCTCATTTTGCAGATCAGTTTTCTGAATATCACAGGGTTTAGGGATTTTCCGTTGGGTGACTTGCCAATGTTGCAGGTTTCCCTTTGAATTTCTTTTACTCTCATTGGTCTTACTCTTTTCTTTTCTTTCTTTTGTTTATGCCTTTTGTGTTACTTCTTGGTTCTTGGGATAAGATGAATTGGCGGTAGCCTCTCCAAAGACGGGATACTTCTTCTAGGTCACGTGCCCATACCCATACCCATACCCATACCCATACCCATACCCATACCCATATATGATACGTTTCCTGTACGGATAGGCGTATCCATGTCCGAATATGTCGAAATCTTGCCGTTTTCCGTCCCCGTACCCGGATTTGAACCCGTACCCATCTCTGTGCAACTTAGGCTGTAGCTATCCATATGCTCCCCCCATTGTTAGATTATATATCTAGTGACTGATATTCCATTCCTATGGCTCTTATTCTTTTGTTTACATGGTTCTTTGGGGTATTTAGGTACTGAGATATGCTTCAGAGAATGTTTTTGTTCCATTAACCGTGGGAGGTGGCATTAGAGATTTTACTGATGCAAATGGAAGGTATGGCTCCATCCTTTTTATTAATGCTTTGCTTCTCTTAGTGTAGCAAGTTAAATGGAGGTCATTCAATATGTTTAAGAAATGCCCAAGTTTTTGGACGAAGAAAGGAATCCATTTAAAGAACTAATAAAAGGATTAAAAAGAAGGGGGAGCAAAAGCTAGGTACCACGTAAATGTAGAAGGAAGCACGTACATGAAAACAACATTTGTAAAAAGTAGGAAATATGAAAGTTGAAAAAGTGTATTTAAAATTTTTATTAAATGTATATATACCGCTGTAATTTTTTTCTAGATATATAGTATCATATCCCAAAAAATCTATGTATGTATTTTTAAATGAACAGAAGGTTATTTTTTTAACATTGCAACCTAGTTGAAAAACATAAAGGTCTTTATAAGATTAAAAACACAACATCAACTTAAACTATCCAATACAGGATAAGTATAGGGTCGAATGACTCGAATCCACAAGGAAGTAAGGTTAATCAAGGGTTAATTCGCTAATTACGATGATATAAATCTATTTTTGGGGTTTTTGAAGGATTAGTAACGATTTTAAAGTCTAAATTAACTAGGAGATTGACAAAACAAATTAGCAAAGCAAATAAGGAGGATAAATCAATAAAAAAAACTAGGGGATTAGGGGATTCACCAACATTAAATCCAAGAATCCAATCATCAAAGTTAAGGGGAAACAAATGGGGGATCACAAGGGGAAATCATGCACATAGGAACTCTAATTACTCTCTCGAGCTAATTAGAGGAGCTTAATTAGTCACTCATGACCTATTCTCATGGTATGAGCAACTAATCTAGCCAAATCAAGAGCAACATGATAATCAAGCTTCCCCAAACTAGAAATTACCTATTTTCATGGAGATCCTAGTCTAGCAACCAAACTTAGTCTATCCCTAACTTCATCTCTCGATCCTTTACTAGGGATTCCAAATAAGCAAGGCAAGTGGTGATCAATCACCCAACAAACTAAATCAAGCAAGTTTAATCAACAAGTTTAACCCCAAATATTAACCCCCTAACTTAGATTTAGGATCCAACGAGTAAATGAAGGCTACGTTCCTTCTCCTAGTAGGAAACTACTCAAAAATCATGGAAATAAAGCAAACCAAAACTTGAAATAACTTCATCACCATAACCACGGAGGGAAGAGAGAAATGGGAAAATAATCAACTAATAAAAATGAATCTAAGCAAACAAAGCATAAATCTGAAAAATGGAGTTCAAAAGCTTCAAACCTCAACTTTCTCTCTCCTAGGGTTCTAAAACTTGAATGCTAAACACAAAATAAATCTCACTAATTTAAATGTAAATTAGCTTAACCTAAAAAATGAGAGGAGTTTGCCTTATGTAGTCCTAAAATAAATTAAGTTTAATTACAAGACAACCCCCGTACAAAAATCGAAAACAAAACAAAACATTCCGGAAAAAACCCAGTGACCCGGGCGGGTCGTTTCATGAAGAGAGAAGTGGGCTTGATTCTTTGACTGAACCGGGTCAAACAACCTGAGCCCTCGGGTTAGGTGACCGGGGCGGGTCACTTAACCGACCGAGGCGGGTCGTTTCGTCAGTTCGGAAACTGGGTTGCTCCTTTGATTGACCCGGCGGGTCAAACAACCTGGGCCTCGGGTCTGTCTCTTGCTCTTCTTTTTTTCCTCTTACGAGCCTTTTGATGCCCTGTTTCTTCAATTCCTTGCCTAGGGTTTGTACAAATATCCTCTAAGCATGCTCCCAAATCTTGAAATAAAACCAAACACCCAAAGGAAATGCACAAAGGAGGAGTATTGCACAACTTTAAAGGAAATAGAAGCAAATTAGCCTAAACTAACCTAAAAGCTACTACAAAATCAACTAAAAACTAATCAATAGCCAAGTACATAAACCAATCATCAAGCTCCCCATGCTAGATCTTTGCTTGTCCTCAAGCAAAATAGAACAAAACACAAGTAGGAGAATAAAAATTATTTGAATACAAAATCAAGAAGAAAGGAAAAAGAAGGAAAGAGAAAGAATTTACACTAACTCATTTTCGTAGGAATCACGATTGCATTTAGCACATGCAACAAGCTCTTTAATCCCCTAGATCGCTCTAGAGGGCGAGTGGGATCTCGCGAGGGTTTCCAAAGAGTTTTAAACCCACGACTCTAGCTTTTCATCAACCATTTATTCAAGATTTATGCCTAAGTTAACTAGCAACGAAATGATTCACAAGCAAAAATAAAGAGCAACTTTCAAGACAACTAATTTCTCAGTGTACTCATGGGTTACGGGTAGAGAAAGAGGCTAATCAAGATTGCAATAGGACACCTAATTAGACTTTTTACTCGATCATTAAAGGAACACATAGCTATCCAAAAGACTTAGGGCTGTTCAAGTGTTATAGAAGCTTGAACCACTAGTCCACGTTCCTTAGACACACAAATAGGCGTTAGACTCCACTCTACTCGAAACTTAAGAAAAATAAAATTATGTGTGGGAGGCATCTACAAATTGACCTCTTTTATTGTATTATAAAGATAAAAAACAAGGAAAAAGAAAAAGAAGTAGAAAAGGAAATTCACAAATCTAATCTAGAAGTTGGATCTTAGACTTAAGCGGGTCGAATTCAAGCTAACTAAGAACCGAAAAATCATCTTTAGAACCCGGATTGAAGTTCCGACCGGAGCTTGAAGAGTGCTTCAAAGTCGCCATTAAAGAGAGCTCAGAAACCCTCGACGAAGAAGAAGGGGAGGAGATGCGCTGGATGGCGGGCGATCCGGTGGTGTGGTGGTCGTGCTTGTGAGAGGGACGAGTCGGCCGTCGCGGTGGTCGTGCTTGTGAGAGAGAGGAGTTGGCGTCGAGACTTCGAGAAGAGGCAGGACCGCAGGACTAAGGGGAGAGAGAGAGAGAAGGTCAGAAGGGAGAGGTGTGGGATTTATGGTTTTAGGGAGAGAAGGGTGACTGGGTGTGATTGTGAAAATGTTTGGCTGTTAGAGGCTTCGCTAGACATTAGAGTTTGAGGAGCCTAGCCCAGCTAGTCTCTTTTTTAAAACGGATATGCGGATTCGGGTCCGGGTCTTGGGTTAGATCTGGACCCAGATCCACACTTTGATGAAAGGACCTGGATTCGACCCTGATCCAACGAGTCTGAAATTTTAGGACCCAGATCCGCAAAAACGAATCCGCAAATTTGAAGCTAAAATTATCCAAGCATGAGCAACTTAGTCAAGATTCAAGACTAGACATTCAATCGAGCATTCCTTTGTTTCATTTTGGTAGACCCTAATGCAATCAATATTAATCACCTCCTAAAACACCTTAAGCCATGTTCACACTCTTTCGAAATGAGCCTCTAAACATATACTCAGAGTTAAAGCAAGGAATCCACATCTATCATTAACTAGCATCTTCATTGTACAAGGAAACCAAAACTTTATTCAAAGCTAACACTTTTTTTTTCTTTGTATTTCAATTTTTTTTTTTGTTGTTTTTGCTCTTTTTCAAATTTTTTTTTTGTTTTTGTTTGAACTAAAAAAAATGGAGAAAGTTAAGATTGAAAGAGAGGGAGAAGAAAATGAAGAAACAAAGGTAAAATAAAGAAAGGAAATGAAAAAAAGAAAGAAAATTATATTTGGAATTTTGAAAATATGACTTTTTTTTTTAAAAAAAGAAAAAAACTAAGGAAACAAACGAATAAGAAAAATGAAATCATGGCTTAACACATATTAACAAGCATTGACCCATTCACCAAGCATAACCACAATCACAAGCAACAAATCAATCAAAAATAGCAACAAGGGCCTCCTAACACTAACCCACCAAAGTAAAAACCACCCACACTATGAAAATACTCCCCAAGCCAAACCAAACATCGTCCTCGGTGTGAAAATAGGAACAATAGGGGAGGTAGGTGGGGAGTAGGACCAACTCAAGGATCTAGGTCCTCGTCCCCCTCGGGGTGGGGTGGGGTGGGGTGCGGGTTGCATATAAGCGGAGTAGGGGGTGTTGGGGGAACCATGTTGATATCATGAAAGAATTGCAAGATGGGGGAAAAACTATCCCGCATCTCTTGTTGAAAATTGGTCAATTTTTGTTCAAAACTATCAAACCGCCTATCTATATGGGCATAGATAGGGGCATAGTCGGTAGCATAGGTGGGATGGGGTTGGGGAGGGGGAGGGGCGGAAGAGGAGGAGGCATGCTCATGTACGAATCTTCGAGCCTCCCTCCAAGACATTCAAGAGGAGGTAGTTTTCTTGCTCAGTTTTTATCACGGTACGGTTGCGGTTTGGAAGTTGGGTGGAAGACGTTTTACCAATCTTCTAAGTAAAACGAATTTCATCCATACTAAACCAACGCACATCCGGCAGGTGTTGTTGGTTAATGGGTTCGGCCCTTGGATTTCGAGGTCCAAGGGCAGACCCCAAAATTCTCAGTAATGGCGGTAATTAAATCACCCACACCCATCGATCCATGTCCATGGGTCTTTGGAGTGCCTACCTTTTGGAGATGCTAGGCAAACATCAAAGGTATGTTCAGCTTCCTAAGTTCCCATAGGTAGGAACCTATGATATTTAGTTTAGGCTGACTTACCTTTGCGTTGTCCTTCCTTCTAAAGATAATATTCCCCAAAAACTTATGGAAATATCGGATAGCCGGTTGGTGGATAAGTGAGTCATTCGCATTTTTGGTCTCGTACGTCTTTGACCCACTTATCTTGCACCAACAACTAAAAAGAGTGAAGGAAAGTGCGGGAATGGTGTTCTGCTGAATTTTTAATTCAAAAATATCCGCAAAATCAAAAATATCCAATGAGCAAGCAACATTCCCTAACCTATGATGGAGAACGGCTTCAGCTCCAGTTGAGCATTGTAGCCGTTTCTCTCCAGTTACCTCCGAAGAGCTAAGAAACTCAAGTGTTAGGAACCTATAAGTTTTCTTTCTCATTGCCAAGACTTTCCTTAAATTTAATCCATTTGCCAGTTTGGTAGTTTAGAACATTTTTATTAATTTCCAAGCTCTTTAAGACCAAGGAATTTGCTCCCACCCGTTTTGTTAACGAGTCATTGCTTTCATTCCGAGGAATAAGGGGGGATGTTTATAAAATAGCAAATGGATTAAATTTGAGGAAAGTGTTGGCAATGAAAAAAAAAACTTATAGGTGCATAACACTTGAGTTTCTTAGCTCTTTGGAGGTAACTGGAGAGAAACGGCTACAATGCTCAACTGGAGCTGAAGCCGTTCTCCATTTTAGATTAGGAGTGTTGCTCGGTCTTTGGATATTTCTGATTTTGCTGATGTTTTTGAATTAAAAATTGAGCATAGCACCATTTTCGCACCTTCATTCAATCTTTTTAGTTGTTGGTGCAAGATAAGTGGGTTAAAGACGTACGAGGCCAAAAATGCGAATGACTCACTTATCCACCAACCGGCCATTCGGTATTTTCGTAAGATTTCGGGAATACTATCTTTGGAAGGAAGGATAACTCAAAGGTAAGTCAGTCCGAACTAAATACCATAGGTTCCTACCTATGGGAACTTAGGAAGCTGAACATACCTTTGATATTTGCTGAACATCTCCGAAGGGTAGGTACTCTAAAGACCCACGGACGTGGGTCGATTGTTGTGGGCGGTTTAATTACCGCTATTGCTGAGCATTTTGGGTCTGGCCTTGGACCCCCGAAGTCCAAGGGCCGAACGTCATTAACCAATAACACCTGCAGGATGCGCGTTGGTTTAGTGTGGATGTAATTCGTTTTACTTGGAAGATTGGTAAAACAACTTCCATCCAACTTCCAAACCGCAACCTTACCGTGATAAAAACTGAGCAAGAAAACTCCCTCCTCTTGGATGTCCCAGAGAGAGGCCCGGAGATCCGTACCTACCAAAGGCGGGATCCCCATGAGCATGTCTCCTTCTCTTCCGCCCCTCCCCCTCCTCTTCCCCAACCCCATCCCACCTATGTTCACGACTATGCCCCTATCTATGCCCATATAGATAGGCAAGCTTGATAGTTTTGAACAAAGATCGACCAATTTTCAACTGTAGACGGGATAGCTTTTCCCCCATCTTGCAATTCTTTCATGATATCAACATGGTTCCCCCGGATACCCCGTACCCCTCTTATATGCAACCCCCCACTCCACCCGGGGGGGACGAGGACCTAGATCCTTGAGTTGGTCCTACTCCCCAAGTCCCCACTAGAGGTGTTCAATGGGCCGGGTTCGGGCCGAGCCTAATGCTTTCGGGTCGGGCCGGGCCATATGCTTAAGTTAAACGGGCCGGACTGGATATGGGTCTTAAAGCCCGGCCCGACCCGTTTGGTATGTTTATGTCCTGTTAAAATTACTTACATTTATACATTAATTTTTTGTGCATTTTCCTTGATGTTTGATTATCTTTTTTTTGAGAAAAAGAAATAGTATGATGTTTGATTATCTGCCAATCAACTTTTATGTCTCATTTGCTTTACTTATCTCCTTCATCGATCTACTATATTAATCGAATCTCCTTGACAATAAGCAAACACATTTTCTCTCTCCTCAACTTTCTTCTTTATGGAGCTTCAATTTGATCCCCTGTTGTAGCAAACCCATTTTCTCTCTCCCCGACTTTCTTCTTCAATTCGACAGCAGCGCCGCCATTGTTGTACGTTGATCTTCGTCTTTAAGGAGAAGGATAAGCAGCGATGAGGTGTAGGAACTTTGGAAGCAGCAAAAAATGAAATTCAAAGCCCATGAGAGTTAGAGGAGGGAGGAGAGAGAATAAGTTGAATTAGTAAAAATGGCATGAGTACACGAGAAGCACATGAGAGTCAGAGGAGAGAGAGCCTTTCTTCAGCCCTCTTTAAGCCCATTTTCAGCCCGACCCATTAGATTTCCATACAACCCGTTTTCAGCCCGACCCTTTTGGATCCCGGCCCTCCAAAGCCCTCCTACAAACGGGCCGGATCAAGGCTGAAAATGGGCCCCCGGCCCGTTGAACACCTCTACTCCCCACCAACCTCCCCTATTGTTCTTATTTTCACACCGAGAACGGTGTTTGGTTTGGTTTGGGGGTATTTTCATTGTGTAGGTGGTTTTTACTCTTGTGGGTTAGTGTTAGAAGGCCCTTGTTACTATTTTTGATTGATTTGTTGCTTGTGATTGTGGTTATGCTTGGTGAATGGATCAATGCTTGTTAATATGTTTTGCCTTGATTTCATTTTTCATATTTGTTTGCTTCTTTAGTTTTTTTCTTTTTTTTTACCACTTCTTTCATAAAAGGATTTAGCCTTTTTTGAGGTTCAATAGAGGCGGTTTGACCATCATCCAAATGAATTCAATGCATACACAAGGTGGGAATTAGACCATTGAGATCATCAATTGTATACCCAATGACACTTCGATGTTGTTTTAGAACACAAACAAGTTTATCAAGAGAAGGACCATTGAGTGTGGAATTGACAATCACGGGGTAAGTCTCATCTCCTCCAAGAAAAACATATTTCAAAGAAGGGGAGAGGGGTTTTAACTCACAAGTAGGAGAAGACGTAGTACTCTCCTCTTTTTACAATGAAGCTTCAAAAATCTTTGCATGAGTAGGTTGGTAGATTGGTGCTTTGTCCATGGCTTGTTCGAGGTGCCAAGCTTCACCCTCCTTTTCTTGTTCTTGTCCTAGGAGCACATCTTCAAGAGGATCCCTTGCTTCAACCAAAACCCTTAGGCTTAGCACTTCTTGCTCAAGGGTATTAATCCTATGCACTTTTTCCATAATAGGGGTTTCATGCTCTTGTTGAAGGCGAATTTCATTTTCTCATCTGCAACTCTCAATGTCATGACATCTCTCTTCATATCAGCTAGCACTTCAGCCGTTTTTAAGAAAGGTTTTCCCAAGATAAGAGGTACTTGGGAGTTTTCTTCCATCTCCATTATAACAAAGTCACAAGGAATGAAGACTCTCCTAACTTACATCGGAACATCCTTCAATTCTGCAATAGGTACCTTAACCGAGCGGTCCGCTAGTTGTATCACTCTTCTTGTGGGTTTAAGCTCAAAATTGAGCTTCTTGGCAATGGAGAGTGACATTAGGCATACACAATGACCTCGTCAACCTCTTTCCCCACTACGCTATTAACATTCTCACTCTCCTTGGAAGGACTAGCATCATCAAGTTCGGGCATCTTAGGACCCTCATAGTGAGCCCCGGATCTCAAAGTGATGGCTTTAGCTTGCTCTGGGATGATTGGTTGGTTAGGAAGTTGGGTAGAAAAATTTGAAGAGTTGTTGTTTACTTGTTGAGCCACTTGAACAAGATGTATCTCAATCATCTTGTTGTGAGCATTCATTTGTTGGAGGGAAGCGTTTATCTCTCCAAACTTCCTATCATTGTCGGTATTGGTCTTTGTTTGTTGGGCTAGGAAGAGTTGGAGCGTGGATTCTTGGGAAGATTGTTTGGGTTGGTTTGGTTCAAAGGGGCTCTAGGAGGTGGTTGTGTGAATCCTTGTTGGGGGTTATGGAATCCGGGTGGTCTATTTGAGGCTTGTTAAAGTTGAGATGGTTCAGGGTTCTTCCATCCACAACTTGCATGGTTGTTCAGCTTACTTGATTATTGAAGTAGGGATTTCCCTCATCCAGAGTTCACCCATGCAACATAGTCCATATACCCACCACAATAAGAACTAGCATGGTTCGATCGACCACAAATTTCACAAGAAAAAGCTTGAGAAGTGCTTTGGTTAGGAGATGTCAAGCTTACGTTTTCCAACTTCTTTGCAAGGGTACAAGTTTTGTATTAATGTGGTCAATAACATCAAGATTATACTTGTCCTTGATTACATTTTTCTTGTTTGCGGTTCTAGTAGAGTTCCCCCAAGAATAGTGTCTTACTACCTCTTCAATTGTACGCTCAATGTTGTCAACCGGAAACTTTGTTAGTTGGTCTCCCGCACCCAATTAAGACTTACACGGGTCATAGGAAGAAGACTATTATAGAAGTTTTGCATAAGCATCCATTGACTATAACTATGATGAGGGGAAGATCTTCGAAGGTCATTGAATCTATCCCAAGCTCCATATAGTCTCTCATCCTCCTCTTGGGTGAAATTAGCTATTTTCCTCCTAGCTTCGGAGGTCTTCTCTTCAGAATAGAATTCATCCACAAAAGCCGCGGTCACTTGTGCCCAAGTAGTCAAAGAGTCTTCCGGAATGGATTGCAACCATTTCTTAGCCTTGCCCACAAGAGAGACTTGAAAGAGATTGAGCCTCACAAACTCTTGAGTCACATTGTTTTGCATCACCGTGGCACATAGATTCGAGAAATTATCCAAATGCTCAAGAGGGCACTCATGAGTCATACCTCCATAAGACTCTTGTTTAATCATGCGAATCAAGTGTGGGAAGAATTGAAAGTTAGCTGTTGTGGTAGGACGACGAATTCCACTCTCGAGTACAAAAGCCTCGGAGCTCTAGGAGGTTGTTTATCATGCATTGTACTAGAAGTAGTAGAAATAGACGACTATCGTTCAAATGGTGGTTCTTCCACCAGTTGCTTCTCTAAAGTCATCATCAATTCCCTCAATGTGCTCTCAAGATTATGATCCATAGGGATAGTAGGATCACCCCGTAACCTTCTTGACATGCAAACAACACAATTAATGACAAGATTAACTAATAACAAGGCACAAATCCCGCACGTAGTCAACAACCAATAGGTAAAAAATAAAATAAAATGTAATTTAGTCTTTACTAACAAATTAAAACAATGATAATCGTTACTTCCCGGCAACGGCGCCAAAATTTGACAGGCTCGTTGCAAACACGCCAAAAATACCTAAACTACCCAATATAGGGTAAGTATAGGGTCGAATCCACAAGGAAGTAAGGTAAATCAAGGGTTAATTCGCTAATTACGATGAGATAAATCTATTTTTGGGGTTTTTTTAAGGATTAGTGACAGTTGTAAAGTCTAAATTAACTAGGAGATTGACAAAACAAATTAGCAAAGCAAATAGGGAGGATAAATTAAGGATAAAGGAACTAGGGGATTGACTAGCTATATTCGAGAAGAGTCCTCTCTCTAGAGCGCTAGGGTCAGGGTCTCCTCTTGTTCGTCTCTTTGTGGAGTCGATCAATCCTTCTTGGGATTCGAGTCAGTCATCAATTCATCATGCCTGACGAGATCATCAAGAAGTGTTCTAATTTAAAAATAACCGCTGAAGAAACTAGTGTTGTGCTCTAGAGGAAATCGAGGATGATACGCAACAAAAATCATTGGAGCTAGCTATGGTGGGAAGAGTTTTATCGGTGCGACCGTACAATTTTGAAGCCCTTAAAAGGACTTTGAATCAGATTTGGGCTATTTCCAAGGGGGCGTTGTTTCGCCCTATTGAGAATGGTCTTTTCGTAGTCCAGTTTGCCACGGCTAGGGATAGATCAAAAGTCTTAGACGTAAGACCATGGACCTTCGATAACAATCTAGTTCTGTTAGACAGTATCGAGGGTAGTGTCCAACCATCCAATATTCGTTTGAACGAAAGCCCGTTTTGGATTCGTTTGTTTCGCCCGTTTTGGATTCATCAAGACGATAGCAAGAGGCATTGGACAGGTTATGGAAGTTGATTTTGATGGCATTGTGTGGGACAAATCGGCTAGGGCCAAAGTTTTGATCGACATATCCAAACCCCTTCGTCGAGTTCAGATAATTCGAACTAAAGAGGGGGAGAATGCTATGATAGAAATTAAATATGAGCGTCTCCACACATTCTGCTACATGTGTGGAGTCCTTGGTCACATTGAGCGTGATTGTGTGATGGCTCAGGAGGAGGAGAAAGAGATGGAGAGGCAGTGGGGATCATGGATTCGGGCCTCTCCACGTCGAGGGAGGGTGAAGATGGTGGAAGAGTCGAAGGTTTTCCTTCAAAGCGCTCGGGTGTTGAACTTTAACAATCCTAGGCCCGAAGAGGAGCAATACAAGGAGGCTGTAGGGGCTGTTAGGGAGGTCATGGTTCCTCAAAGAGAGATCACAGATGGAAGCATGGCCTCCGATACTGAGGTGGAGAGTCAAGCAGGCTTTGTTGATGAGAGTGGGGCTGCTACCGCTGCCCCCCTGTTTCTTCTGTCCATCCAGGTATTTCAACTCCTCCTCTCTCTTTTGTCCTTGGGAAGGGGACCTCAACACCCATCCACCGTAAAGTTAAACTAAAAAACAAAGCTCGAGTTAAAGACAATATTACTCCCTTCGTTCCAGAGTACTCTTTACACTTTCCTTTTTCATCTGTCCCAGAATACTCTTTACACTTCTATTTTTGGATATGACCCACTATTATTTTAATCCTTCTACCTTTTAAACATTGGCCTACACTCTCTCTCCTCCAAATAAAATAATACCACTCATATTACATATCAACTCTAACCATGGCCCACATTATCTCTCCTTAAAATAAAATAATACTCCTTTTACTAACTACTAACTCCTATCACATCTACTTTTCAATAAAATAACAATTGATAACCAAACAACAACTTATCATCTAAAACTACGTGCCTTGATAAGTGTCGAGAGTATTTTGGGACGGAGGGAGTAGCTGTGATAAGGATGGTGTGTCTTTGGGGATGGATGTTTCGGGGTGTGGAGAGAAGCGCAAGCTCCCTGACCCTATGGTTTTGAATGATGATAATGCTGATGGTGATGTTTTACTGAAAAAAGCTAAAGGGGTTGTGACTATTATTCCTGTCAGTGGCGAGGTAACTGTCGAGGCGGAGGTTGGGGAGCACCAACCCCGCCCAGCATTATGAATATCCTATGCTGGAACTGCCGGGGTCTGGGCAAACCCCGGGCAGTTCGTATGCTCCGGCGTTGGAGCAATAATGCTAGCCTGAGCATGGTCTTCGTCTCGGAGACTATGATTAGTGGTATTGATGCTGAAAATGTGAAGAGAAGAGTTGGCTTTGATTGTGCGGTTGGTGTTGATAGTGTTGGAACTTCGGGTGGTCTATGTATTTATTGGAAGTCGGGGGAAGCTGATTTCACTCTTATCTCTGTTTCGAAACATCATATTTGCGGTGATATCAAGACATTAGATGGTAGAGTGTGGCGTTTTGTGGGCATTTATGGGTGGGCGGAAAAAGCAAAAAAACATTTGACATGGGAACTCATGCAAACCTTCAATACTTATTCGGGTCCGATTTTGTTTAGGGGTGACTTCAACGAGATTTTGAATCTGGATGAGATAGAGAGGGGTTCCCAAGGAGTTCGAAGTAGTATGCTTGATTTTAGAGACACGTTGAATGCTATGAACTTAGGGATCTGGGTTACTCGGGTTCTTGGTACACTTGGGAGAGAGGGTCAAAGCCCCAAAAGAGGATACGGGAGAGGCTTGTTCGCTACGTGGCATGCCCGTTTTGGTGTGAGTGGTTTCCCAATCGCTTGTGGAACACTTGATGAGGTATAAGTCGGACCATACTCCCATTTTGGTCCGACTTCATGGCAATAAAAGGAAGCGCAAGAAGAAGAAGAAGCAATACAGATTTGAGTCTGCTTGGCTCTTGGAGGAAGGCTGTGAGGCCCAAGTTAATGAGGCTTGGTCAGGGTCGGTTGGGTTGGGCTTTACCGAGAGAATCAAGGCGGATGCAGGAGGGCGGCAGGTCTGGAGCTCGGGCCTTCTTAGTAACCTGGGCCGGCAGGTCACTAACCTGGAAGAAGCTATTAAGAAGCTGCAGTTGGGGTCCATCGAAGAGGATAGAGTTCGTGAAATTGAGCTGCAAGGGAAGTTGGAGGAAGTCATGGATAGACAAGAGGCTTTCTGGTATTTGCGGTCGAGGGTAAGCGAGATAAGGGATGGAGATCGTAATACCAAGTATTTCCACCACAAGGCTTCACAACGTAAAAGTCGGAATAAAATTCATGGCTTGTTTGACTCCTCGGGTGTTTGGAGAGAGGACGACGAGGAGATTGAGATGATAATTTCAGTTTATTATCGAAGCTTGTTCAGATCAAGCACCTCTTCAAGGGGTAACATTGATGGTGTCTTGGAGTCCGTAGCTTCTGTGGTTACGACTGAAATGAATGCCGAGCTTACAAAGATGTGTTCCAAGGATGAGGTATGGGCTGCTTTGAGTCAAATGCAGCCTTGCAAGGCCCGGGCCTTGACGGGATGCACGCCATTTTCTACCAGCGCTTCTGGAGCATTCTAGGTGACGACGTCACCTCTGTGATCTCAGGTATTATTCATGGTACCCGCCCCCCGATGAGCTCAACAAAACTAACATTGTTCTTATTCCTAAAGTGAAATCCCCTTCTCTAGTGTCCGAGTTCCGTCCAATAAGTCTCTGTAATGTTATATATAAAATTGCTTCAAAGGTGCTTGCAAATCAATTGAAACAATTTTTACCTGATATCATTTCCGAGAACCAGAGTGCTTTTGTTAAGGGAAGGTATATAACCGATAATGCTTTGATTGCCCTGGAGTTATTTGATTCGATGAAAAATAGGTACATAAGTAAGAAAGGTTTTGTGTCCATGAAGCTGGACATGAGTAAGGCTTATGATAGAGTTGAATGGCTTTTCCTTCGCCCGTTAATGCTAAAAATGGGATTTACTGACTCTTGGGTTAATGTTATTATGGATTGTGTATCCTCTGTTCACTACTCTTTTGTGGTAAATGGAAATATTTGTGGTTCTGTAACACCATCTAGGGGGCTCAGACAGGGGGATCCCATACCCCCCTACTTGTTCATCATGGTTGCATATGCTCTTTCTGCTCTACTCTGCAAGGCATCTAATGACAGGGTCATTCATGGTATGAAGGCTAGTAGAGGTGGTCTTGAGATCTCTCATCTCTTTTTTGCTGATGACAGTTTACTCTTTGCTCGAGCTAACCGACTGGAATGCGCAGCTATAGTTGATATTCTCAACAAATACGAGACAGCATCAGGTCAGAAGATAAATATCGACAAGTCGGAAATCTCTTTCAGCAAAGGTGTTAGTTCTGTGCAGAAAAAAGAATTGACGGATTTTATGGCCATGAAACAAGTGGAGAAACATCAGAAATATTTAGGGATCCCAACATTTGCAGGAAGATCAAAGAAAGTTATTTTTGCGGAGATTCAGGGTAGAATATGGAAAAAGCTCCAAGGGTGGAAAGAAAGACTTCTCTCTCGAGCAGGAAAAGAAACACTTTTGAAAGCCGTCGTCCAAGCTATACCCACATATCTTATGGGGGTGTACAGATTCCCTGTTACTGTCATCCAGGCCATTTATTCGGCTATGGCAAAGTTCTGGTGGGGCTCTAAAGGACATCACAGGCCGATGCATTGGGTGAGCTGGAGCTCGCTTTGCACCCCCAAATGTATGGGAGGCCTCGAATTCAGGAACCTTGGGGTCTTCAACGAAGCGCTACTGGGTAGGAATGCGTGGCGCCTCATACACGCAGGTAACTCACTGCTGGGCCGTGTTTTCTCGGCCAAATACTACTCCGGCACCTCCTTTTTGGAGTCCTATCTCGGTCCGGTGGGGAGTTTCTCTTGGAAGAGTATTTGGGGAGCGAAAGCTCTTGTTTGGGAAGGTGTGGTGTGGAGGGTGGGTAATGGTACGAAAGTTAATGTGTGGAGTGATCCTTGGGTGTTGAATGGTGAGAGTAGATTCATTACCGGCGCAAGGGTTGAAGGCATTAACTACGTTTGTGACTTAATTAATTTTGAGTCAATGAAGTGGGATGCTGAACTTGTAACAGAGTCTTTCAATGAAATTGATTCCCGCGCTATCTTGGCTATTCCTCTGAGTGAACGTTTGCTTGAGGATTCGGTGGCTTGGGCTTTTACCAAAGATGGGTTATACTCGGTGAAAACAGCCTATATGGTTGGTCTATCGGGAAACATGGACCTTTTCCATAGAGCATGGGTTCGTATATGGGGACTGAATGTCTCCCCGAAGATCCGCCATTTCCTTTGGAGACTTTGCTCTGGCACTCTCCCTGTTCGTACGTTGCTAAAGTACAGACACATAGTGAGGATGACATCTGCCCCCTTTGTTATTATGCTCCTGAGAGTGCACACCATACTTTATTTTTCTGTCCCAATGTTGTTGATGCGTGGGAGATGGCTGGACTGACCCACTCTCTTCCCTCGCCTGATGTGGGAAGTTTTATTGAGGCCTGGGAGAATTGGGAGCTTATTGATGACAAGGCCCTAACACCCTGGTTAGCATAAGTTACCTGGCATATCAGATTTGGTTAAGACGCAATAAAGCGGTGTCTGAGAACAAATGAAGCGCTGGTGGAGTATGCACGCAGAGCAGCAGCGGAGTTTGGTAAGTATAGTGCACGGGTTTATGGGGGTACCAGGTCTGCGGGCCTTTCTAGTTCGAAAGTCTGGCCCCCCCTCGTGCTGGGTGTACTAAGTTCAATGTTGGCGCTGCGGTTGGTAACGATGGTTGGATTGGGCTGGGGGTTGTAGCCCGAAACAACGAGGGCGAAGTTCTCCTAGTTGCCACGCGCAGAATCCGTGCGTGGTGGCCTCTCGAAGTGGCTGAAGGGAAGGCGTTGTGCCTTGCGCTAAGGTTAGCTCGTGCCTACAACTACCATGATGTGATCATTGAGTTTGATTGTCAAGTGTTGGTGAATCGTCTCTCTAAGGGTGCCATTTTTTATCCTGATATCGATGTAATCCTAGCTGATGCTCTTATGCTTAGTAAGAATTTTAATTATATTAGGTGGTCTCATGTGCTCAGGGATGGTAACTCAGTAGTCCATCACCTAGCTAGAGTTATTCCTTTTGGTGTCGAACAACGTTGGGAATTCCATGTTCCGATGGAAGTTGCCCCGTATGTTTTAATGGACTCTTTGTCCATGAATTAATATAAGCACCACCTTTTTCCCCTCAAAAAAAAAAGGGAACTAGGGGATTAGGAGATTCACCAACATTCAATCCAAGAATCCAATCATCAAAGTCAAGGGGAAACAAATGGGGGATCACAAGGGGAAATCATGCACATAGGAACTCTAATTACTCTCTCAAGCTAATTAGAATAGCTAAATTAGTCACTCATGACTTATTCTCATGGCATGAGCAACTAATCTAGCCAAATCAAGAGCAACATGATAATCAAGCATTTCTAAATTAGAAAATACCTATTTTCATGGAGATCCTAGTCTAGCAACCATAACTTAGTTTATCCCTAACTTCATCTCTCAATCCTTTACTATGGATTCCAAATAAGCAAGCCAAGTGGTGATCAATCACCCAACAAACGAAATCAAGCAAGTTTAATCAACAAGTTTAACCCCAAATATTAACCCCTAACTTAGATTTAGGATCCAAAGAGTAAATGAAGGCTACATTCCTTCCCCTAGTAGGAAACTATTCACAAATCATGGAAATAAAGCAAACCAAAACTTAAAATAACTTCATCACCTTACATGGAGGAAAGAGAAAAAGGGGAAAATAATCAACTAATAAAAACGAACCTAAGCAAACAAAGCATGAACTATACAAGATTAGAGAAAGAGATAGTGAAATAAACAAGAAATTACCAACTTTTAAGTTTGCATGAAACTGAAATTGGAGTTTAAAAGCTTCAAACCTTAACTTTCTCTCTCCAAGGGTTCTAAAACTGAATGCTAAACACAAAATAAATCTCACTAATTAAAATGTAAATTAGCTTAACCTAAAAAATGAGAGTTTACCTTATATAGTCCTAAAATAAACTAAGTTTAATTACAAGACAACCCCTGTACAAAAATCGAAAAAAAATAAAACTTTCCGGAAAAACCCTAGCGACCCGAGCGCTCGGGTGGGCCTGACCCGGGCGGGTCGTTTCATAAGGAGAGAAGTGGGCTTAATTCTTTGATTGCGGGCGGGGCAAACAACCCGAGTACTCGGTTAGCTTGACCCAGGCGGGTCGTTTCGTGAGTTGGGAAACTGGGCTGCACCTTTGACTGATCCGGGCGGGTCAAACAACCCGGGCCATCGGGTCAGTCTCTTGCTCTTCTATTTTTCCTCTTTCGAGCCCTTTGATGCACCGTTTCTTCAATTCCTTGCCTCGGGTTTGTGCAAATATCGTCCAAGCATGCACGCAAATCCTGAAATAAAACCAAAACACCCAAAGGAAATGCACAAAGGAGGAGTATTGCACAACCTTAAAGGAAATAGAAGCAAACTAAAAACTAATCAAAAGCCAAGTACATAAACCAATCATCACAACTCCCATCCACAACCCCAAATTCATATAACTGGTAAGTCAAGCATCAAAACTCAAAAGTAAGCATAGCCAGCTCTAATCTGCATGCACACTCTTGAACCCATATATTTCCTCTTCCCGTTTCTTCCTCTTACTCTTCTTTTGCTTTCATTTTCTACACTTTCCCTTTCGTTTTTCTGTTCCCATTTTCTTTTCTTGATGGCAAATGAACTCCGGTGAAAACATTATACTTATGTATGGCAGCTGCCAGTATCACAGATCGCAAACAATCATTTTAATTTGTTTCAACTTTTTGCAATTGTTTTCTGAGCTAATACAGCGACAATATCCAGAATCTTGCACAGGAGGTTTGGCATTTTGGATGAACAAAACTTTTCGACTCCTAGGATTCTTGCTCTAGAGACTTTTATTGCGCTTCTCGACTTCCCTGACCTTTTCCTTTACAGTACTACAACAAAATGCTTCCCTCCAAACATTATTGAGCTTCACAGATCAGGAGTCCACCATAAATCAGGGATTAAGAAAAAAGAACTCCAATCTCGCATCACATTACAGGGACATGATGCCTGAGAGTAACACAAGAGTGGGAGCCCAAAAGAGAAGCTGAATACACCACTTGATCCCATAAGGAAACCAAAAAAGACTAACGCATGCATGTCCTTTTAGAATTTTTTTGGGAGCATATAATTAGATTTGTTTCTGTTCCTTTCCACGCAGGCACTACACTAGTTTGGAAGTCGCTTCAGAATATTTTAGGTCAGGTGCTGATAAAATTTCTATTGGTAGCGACGCTGTTTATGCTGCTGAAGAGTATTTGCGAACCGGAGTATGTCATGTCTAGCTTTGAGAATTGTTTTTCTCCTTCATTATTGGTTGTGAGTACCTTTTGACTGTTTTTTTTCTAGGTAAAAAGTGGAAGGAGCAGCTTAGAACAGATTTCTCAAGTTTATGGCAATCAGGTATCATGTAATTTGTTACTTATGTGTGTATCATTTACATCCTCCTTCTTTGTTACAATGATCCTATATCAGATTAGACCAATATTACTCAAACTTTTCATTTCACCTAAGTATCCATGTTAGGTAGGGGTGTTCATAATCGGGTGCCCGGCTTTTCGGGTACCCGAACTTGCGGGTAGTTGAAAACTCGGCCCGTGACCGGGTACCCAATTTGCGGGTACCCGGTATTTCCGGGTCGGGCCATAGGGTACCCGGAAAGTTTAACAACTACAAATTTATATTCAATAAACTACAAGATTGCTCGCAGAAACCTGGTTTTGTTAATGTTGAATATAAACAAATTAAATTCCTAAAACAAAAGTCTTCAAAATCAAGACTTTCACCAACTTGCAGCCATAGATCTGAGAAAAGAAACCCCAAATTTTCAGCTCATGAAAATACACACAAAAGAAAAACACAAAGGAGCAAACAAATTAATTAAAAAAAGAACACCTTTTGCTTTTCTGTAGTAAATTCAGAGCCTTCGAAGATGAGAAATTGTGTTGGGAGAATGATAGTTGACAAAGTTGATGGTGCTGGTTAATTGAGTTTGCAGCAAATCAATAAAGGTTGTAACTCTCAATTAATTTTGCAGTTTGTTCAAGTTGCAAATTACAAATAATATATGGAGAGAATGAAAGTCAGACTTGAGTACTCAAATATTTGCAGCGAACAAATTGAGCAAAATATAAGTGAATAAATTTCATGTGAGATTTGAGTTGAAAGAAACGAGAGAATGGGTGTTGACACTTGACAGGCAGAGAAGGTAGCAACCAGAAAGCCAGCGAATTAAATAAATTTTTTTCCTTCTTTCGTGTAATCAGGTACCCGCTTACCAAAACAATTGGCCCATTACCCGACCCACTTCATGCCCAAATTTTCGGGTCGGGTACCCGGCCCATTAAAATTGATTTTTTAAAAAAATTACCCGGTTTTTTTGTTGCGGGTCGGCGGGTCATTGGGCCGGGTCAACCGGGTCGGGTTTTTATGAACACCCCTAAATTGTCAGGGACATGGGTGGGACACTTGAATACTTCATTTTGGTCCAAATCGTGGCAAAGTTTCACAAAATAGTTGAGTCGAACACTTGGACAAATATTCGTAGGGATGGCAAGGGGTCGGATTTGGACCAAGTTATGCATAATCCGACTCCATCCGACTTAAAATCCTAGCATCCGCCTCGGCGCCTCCGACCCGATTCGAATTTTTTGGCCCCTTTTTTTAAATAGAAAAATCTTATATAATACAAATAATCTAGTCATTACTATGTTTACAACAATCATATGGACATCTTATATAATATAAATAGTCTAATCATGACTATTTTTCTAATAATCATTTGTTTTTAATAAAAAAATCTTATATAATACAATTGCCTTAAAGTTGGAGTCAGAGTAGACATACATAATACATTATATGAAAAAAATAAGACTAATTGCCTCAAAGTCAAAGTGGGTCCCACATCGGAGTTGGACCGGATGAATCGGATTTTTATGGGATCCGACTCCGATCCTTTTCCAACTCGGAGTTGGACTTTTTAAACGAAGTTGGATTCGAATTATTTTTTTTGGAGGCGGTCGGATTTTTTTCTTTGGATTCGGACTGCATTGCCATTCCTACATATTGATGTCGGACACTAGTACCCAAATCTGAGTAACATAGGATTAGACTATCATGGTGGTGAATCCTGTGATACTCGGACTCAGCAAATCACCCCAGCTGCACAGCGTACCGGTGTTGACACGATGCCACTCGGGTGCGGACAAAGAATATTGGTTGGACGGTGGAGAGAGAAAGTAGACTCGGTGGTTTATAAACTTCGATCTAAAATTGGAGTTGAGATACACCATAATATGTCTTTAAGTGTTTAGGGCTTATTACCCCACCATACTGTTGTTTCACTAGTTTCCAGTAGTGGATATATGTCTTACTTTTGGGGTTTTCTTTAGGGTTTTATAGTGAAGCAGTTGTAGTTGGAACCCTCGTATGTTTATCTCTCAGGTTCTATTTATTGATACATAGATAAAAATGCTTCTTTAAATGGCAATGGATAGGCCTATACATTGTACTTCTTTTAAACAAGGCTATAGTGAGTTGATATCGTTATATATAGAAGCTTTTGCGCACTTGCATGATATCCCTATTAATTGCTTCTGGTATATTTGTATTAACACTACATAATCTAAGATACTTAAATATTATTTTGCAGGCTGTTGTTGTAAGCATTGATCCTCGTCGAGTATACATAAATACTCCTACTGATGTACCATTCAATGCTGTTAAGGTTACCCATCCAGGTAGACTATCTTCTGCATACATGTCTTACGTCTACTACATGTTTTGTACAGTGTTACCTAATTCCCTAATTCCCCCGCGAATTGCGAATTGAGAAAAGCGAATTATGGTCGCTTTTGGTTCATTTTTTGCCCATTTTGGGCGAATTGGCGAATTCAAAAGGCGAATTAGATAGCGAATTAGGTAACACTGGTTTTGTATATCATTTCATTGATAAGCTGTAAGAATACCTAATTATTCTTATTGATGATGCCAATTTTAGAGTTCTTACAATTAAAATTTTAGTTTTCTTTCCGGAGTTCAGTGGCTTGGCATTCTTCATCTGTTGCTAATATTAAATGTGTAGAACTGATTATATGGCTTTTTTAAAGCTCTTTTGTGCCTAACTAAGATCATGATTGCCTTTTATTTCTAGTATAGGCTTATGTACCTTATGTTCATGGTTTTTATGGTGAATAATGGTTGATTCTCCCTTCCAGACATGTTCTCTTCTAATATCCCAAAATCATGTGGAAAGTTTCGGCAATTATTTTCTAAGAAACACCGGTAAATCTAATAGTTAGGGTCGGCTGCATGAACCAAGAAGTCATTTCCACAAGTCCTCATGTATATTTTGTCCATTTGCCCATATTCTGTATGTAATATGATCCTGGAAACTCCATTGTTTTGTATCCTTTGTTATCCGTGCTATCCAGATCATTTTTGGTCTTTCTCGACTTCTTTTGATTTCCTTATACTTTAAGTTTCCAACTCTCTATTCTGGGAACCAAGACCTTCCGATGTTTGTGTTGCACATGTCCAAATCATTGCACCCCGTTTTCTTTCATGTTATGATAATTGTGGAATTGCCACTCTATTATGTTGTGGATTTCTTCGTAACAGATTCTATCTCTTTTGTGTGTTACCATGCATCCACCTCAACTTATGCATGTGTCATATTCATATTCCAAACAAGATATTTCTTGAAAGACAAACACTCAGACCTGCATAAAAAAGATGGACCTATAAGATTATCCCTTCACCCTTATTCATATGTACATTCTAATTGAGCATATGAGCTCTCCAATAGAGCCACCATCCCGGGTGAGATATCTTGGTCAATATATAAATTCTTCTACCAAATACTTGAAAGCTCACACCTAAGTACTAGTGTCCCATACTCCCATCTAGTTCCATAATATATTGATCCAAATTCCATATCGGTGTGAGATATCCTAGGATTTATATGTGCAATTATTGACTTAAATTCCGTATCATAATATATTGATCCAAGTTCCGTATCAGTTTAATGCAAATGCTAGTAATCAGATCGTGATGGGTATAGAAAACTCTGTTACATCCTCTAACCAAATTGTTGAGGGACCGTTCGGCATCACTGAAAATTTTTAGTTTTTGATTTTACGAATGTAAAATTTATATGATACGAGTGTAATAACCTTAAAATTAGTCATACTTATACTAAACATGTTAATTATTAAAACAGACAACAGAAAACTGGAAACTACTTTTTCTAGTTTCGATATTTTTGTTTTTGGTTTTAAAAAAACTGCAAACAAAAAGCGATAGCGAACAAACCCCGACTTTTTGGGATGTAAAAGCTTGTTGATATAATTCTCGTTCATTGCTTGTTTAGAATTGTCGAAGTGCTATATGTGAGGTATATTTTAATGTTTCGTCTTCTCATTTTCATTTACTGTACTCATTGTTCAGGTCCAAATGGAGAAGCGTATGCTTGGTATCAGTGCACAGTAAAATCTCTGACCTCCTTATGAATATTATTAGATGACATCTTACTACAATCTTATTCGAAATATAGGAGTCAGATTTTGTCCTTATATGTCTCACATTTTTCTAACAAGGGACTTTCATGGATAATAGATATGCATTATCATACTATGGTAGTAAAAAGTTTCTATTGATTTCAGATGCATAAGGGACTAAGGAGACATTTTACTGAGATATCCTAGGATTTTGAAGACTGAAGCCTCCTACCTTACCCTAGGCTTGACCCTTGATAAAGGCGTTGGGGGTAATGATATGGTATTCTTAGCTATTCATGTATCACATGACTAGTTGTTGGCTTGCCTGTGTAACGCTCGCAATCCCTCAAGTTGTTATGTCAAGTTAATGGGTGAAAGATTTTATGTTAATTATAACATGTAACATTTTTCATCCCTTTTTTGGGTTTAGATCATATAGGATTCTTGAGATTCTTCGGAAACAAAATTTCAACTAGACGAATCAAATCCTTAAGATCATCACTATCAAGATGCCAGACAGTTCAACTCTTGCTTGAACCTATTACATAGTGAAATAGTTGCAAAACCAGTAGATTGTTAAAACGGAATCAATCTTCCTCAAAATCTTCGAGATAAACTTCTGAATTTAGGTACTTATGTTTTCTTTTAGATGCAACATTGCCTTATTGGTGAGTGGATTATAATCAAATGTTGCATCTCAAAAAACAGAGGTAGTATTAGTTAATGCAAGAGTAAGCTAAAGAAAAAAAAATAGAACTCAAAGTCTAACTACCTTCAAGAGAGCTGTCATCATGTTCCATCCATAAAAAAGTCCAAATACGCAGAATATACTTTAAGTTCAGAGGGTAAAGAAGCAAGCTCATCAATACTAACTCTCATGCTAGAGGTCCTTTTCCAACTAGTAATACCAGATGAATTTGACTAGTCATGTGCTCATTCTAGGTTAATTAATCTAAAACAACTTCGAATTAGCGTCCTCCTTCCACGATAACCTATACATATTACCCCAAAGCCTCTTTAACCAAAAATGAAAAATATCTCATAGAACTCATAGGTAATTCTAAACAATAACTGGAGGAATCGTAAATAGATTATGAATTTCGAGAAATCATAACACTGAACCATCAAAGAATACCAGACTACCTGACAAATCATGCGCTCATGCTAGGGTAAGAAATCTAAAACGACTGCAAATTAGCGTCCTTCCACAATAGGCTAAGCATATTTCCCCAAAGTCTCTTTAACCAAAAATGAAAAATATCTCATAGAACTCGTCGTAATTTTAAACAATAACAGGAGGAATTGTAAATAGATTATGAATTCTGAGAAATCATAATGCAACTCATAGGCGTTTTGCCTTTGGAGAATTTTTTTGGCTCAAACGAGGTAATTCTTATTCTTAGACACATCCACATAAAACCTTATTTAACCCCATAATGCTGAATTGAAAAACAAATACTTCCTGCGTTTCTTTTTAAATGCAACAATTTAGTCGGCACAGACTCCTAAACAATTTTTCTTAGTGGGTGATTAAGTGTTGTGAGGGTATGTAGTTAAGTTAATTAAAAAGGGAAAGCTGGCCATCAGCCACCACCATGAACCACTGCCAACCACCACGGCCACACACCGTCACTACCAGCAACCACCACCACTACTACGACACCAACCACCACCATTTCTGCCATCCACGTCAACCACGAAATCTACCAATTGCTATGGAAATCAAACAAAATCAACCACGAAATCCATCGGCGACGAAGGCAACCACTAACCAAAATCAATATAAATCGAAAACCTAATCAACCCAGAAAACCACCAACCGAAATTCGACCACCATTATTCAACTACAAACTGCTAGTTAGCGAACCTCGAACACCAACCGCCATCTAAATTCGAACCCCAACCAACAACGAAATTCGAAGCCATCGTCGTGGTTGTCGAGAGCGAAAATAGAGGGAAGTAGACGGACGAAACGAGAAAAGTTGGTGGGTTGAATTTGTGGAGTGGTGGGTTGATTTCATGGAGTGGTGAGGAGAGAGAAGATGGTTGTGATGGTGGTGGTGGTGCCTGAAATCGTGGAGGCCGGAGAGAGGAGGATGGTGGCGGTGTGAAGATGGTGGTGGTGGTGGGTGATGGTGGCGGTATGAAGATGGAAGTTGGTGGTGGGTGAACGTGATGATGGTGGTGGTCAAGGTGGGTATTGAAGAGATAGAGCGCTGAAGTATTGGTAGATTATTTAGGTTAGGTTAGTATTTAATTTAATTTTGGTTGTATAATATGTGTTAATTTTTAAGTAAGGGCATTTTTGTCATATCGCATTTAAAAATCATACCAAAATAGGAAAGTTTGAGTTTGTTGCATTTAATTTGAAACTGCCAAAAATTGAAATTGTTGCATTTAAAGAGAAACGGCGGAAGTACTATGTTTATTTGTTGGTCAAATTATTGTATTCCAACAAAAATAGCTCCTTGGTTTCAGCCTCTTTCGAGTTTTGATGCACCCATTTTAAAGAGATTTTAGATGCTTTAATCGATCTTCTGAGCCACCCTTCTGTTTTATTCCCCCCTTATGCTCTGTCTTGACTCTCTCTTCCTCTTGGTTGGGGTGAAGTGAGATATGACAAAAAAACATGGCAAAACCAACAAACTTGGGTGAAGAGCCTCTAGGAATTAAATAAATACAAGAAAATAAGAAAACTAGGTGAAATTATAAAAAAAGGACTCAATCATCAAGCTTCCCATGTAATGAAATCCAGCTAGATATTTAATATGCTCCCCGTCATCTTTTCAAATGCCTCGCAGTGGTCAGAAGTTTTTTTTCTATACCAAATTGGTAAAGACCTCCTTTTTGTATACCAATCTGGCTAATTGGTCCTTTCCATGGTCTCATGTTGATGATAATCTAGGTTGTGAACTTGTGTAAGCTATGACCTACTGATCTAGATTATGTTTCTTTCTGTGTCTTTTTTTCCTTCAAGATACAATGATGACATGCTTTTGCTTTCTAAAGGTCAACGGCGGGAGAGAAGGTCGTCCAATTGGAGCTTATGAGCTTGCAAAAGCTGTGCAAGAATTAGGGGCTGGTGAAATATTACTTAACTGCATAGATTGTGATGGTAGGCCTTCCTAAATGTCAGAAAAGTTGAAAGTCTGTGTGAACATTATGCTTGGCAGTGATGCAATTAACAGACATTTCTAGCTTATATTAAATTGTAATATAAACTGGACAGTATTTATAACTCAAAAACTTTCGAAGAAAATATCTGTTAGTAATTCTAACTAATATTGCCGATATGTTTTTTTTTTCTCTGTTTGGGATTAATTTATTACATTGTCCATGGCTACATTATTGGTAGCTATTGACTGTACTCTCTTTTATTATTAAGGGACTACCTTTAATTAGGGATCATTCTGAAAACAATTCTTAACTAGCATCTTCAATCACAAAATCTCTCCTAAATTGAAAAGTCATCATCTTTCAATCTTATATTGTATCCAAAGACTGCCACTTACATTTTCTCATTGTCTGGAATATCATTTTGCTTTCACATTGTCTAGATTGGCTTAAGCTTAAAAAATTTGCATTAGCTATTGATTTTGATTCAATATTCCTCATGAAGACGTCTTTCCTTTTTGTTCCTATTTTTCCTGACTTCATCAATTACAATAAAATGTTGAAATCTAAATTTGCGATTATGCAACATCTTTTGAGTGTTTTCTCTAGGAGTGATAGATATTTTTATTCTGACTAGGATTTGAAAATGCATGGCATGGGATTTGACATAGATCTTGTATTGTTTTTCATAATTCTCATCACCTCCTGTTATATTGTTTTTCATATCAGGTCAAGGAAAGGGATTTGACATAGATCTAGTAACGCTCATCTGTGATGCTGTTGACATCCCTGTAATTGCAAGCAGTGGGGCTGGTGCGGCTGACCACTTCTCAGAGGTTTTCAAGAAGACAAATGCTTCTGCTGCTCTTGCTGCTGGAATATTCCACCGCAAGGAGGTATAGTTTACCCTAAATTCTTCATGTATTTGCTCAAGCTTTTCTAAATCAATTGCAGATTGATGATATTTATACTATTCTCATGTAGTCGTGAGTTCTGTCTCACATTAGTTTGAACACTTTCCTGTTCCAAATGTCCCATATTAGTTTGAAGACTTTCCTTTTCTATGTCCCATATTAGTTTGAAGACTTTCCTTTCCTATATGTCCCATATGAGTTTGAATACTTCCTGTTGTTGAAAGGACCCACTAATTATGACTTCTTACTAACACACTTTGGTCCACTACATACTTTGGCCCACCCAATAACAACTTATCTCCTAAAATTCTGAGCCCACATAAGTGTTTGAAAGAGTATATTGTTATCTCGTGGTTGTGAAGAACATACAACTTCAAATAACAAGGTATAAATTTAAGAGCACAACTATTAGCAACAATTAGAGGAAATCAATATTACATGACCCCGAATCCAAATGTCTGGTCGGCACATGCCCCACCCTTATGATGAAGTTCCTTTTCTAAGTGGTACAAAAATTTTGTATGCCTATTCATCACATTATATCATGGAACGAAAACTAATTGAAACAGATTTTTGAGTTGTCGTTTGTTGAACCCTATTACAAAATGCTGCAATAAGAATCATGTCCTTCTTGCCTTGTCATTTGTAACATAACGGTGAGTTGCCATGTTAGAATATTTTTTTCTCGTTATGTCCGTTCTTTTGTCAAAGCTGGCAAAAGCATTTCACTAATTGATTATGCAATTAATGAAATATTACTTGATATCATTCATCCATCAAATATATAAACTACTTATATAATGATAGGTTTAGTGATATCATGACAGGTTTGGAAAAATTGACGATGTCTTAGTCACACTCCATTCCATTCATGCAATCACAATCATTATCGCAAATCTTTCTTGTTTTTATTGTTCCATCTTTAACAATGCCTTATGGTTGAAAAATGATGTCTTGTTCTGTTTTTGCCCCTCTTTTCTCTTCCTATTTTCTTCTCTTTATTATTTAAAGAGTATGTGTCTCTTTCATTTTTATGTCCAACTCCAACTATTAAGTTTTCTTAATATGCTTTTCTTACTTACTGATAAAAAAATGCTTTTCTAACATTTACTTCTCCATTCTCATGAATGCAACAATTTGACTTTATGAACTACTCATATATTAAGTTTAATTAGGGTCTTTTTACTACTTCATTTGTCCCAAAATACTCTTGACACTTATCAGGTCACGTAGTTTTAGATGATAAGTTATTGTTTGATTATCAATTGTTATTTTATTTTATTGAAAAGGTAGATGTGATAGGAATTAGTAGATAGTAAGAGTAGTATTAAATTACTTGGTGGAGAGAGAGTGTGGGCCAATTGTTTGAGTTAGTAGGTAATAGAAGTGGTATTATTTTATTTGGAGGAGAGAGTGTGGATCAATGGTTAAAAGGTAGAAAATATTAAAATAATAGTGAGTCCTAACAAAAAATAGAAGTGTAAAGAGTATTTTGGGACGGAGCTGTGTAGCTTCTTATTCTTCCTGCTTTAAATGTGCGCATTTGCCAATGCTCTTCTTTAGGCTTAAATATCTTTTGTTACATATTAATAAAAAGTATAATGATTGAATATTAATAATGTACTTATTGAGACAAATCAAACAAGACCCTACATGACTATATTTTTTCTTTTGTATTGAGAATAATTTAGAAGATTATCTCTAATTGTGAATAGTGTTAAATTTCCAAGTAGGAAGAACAAAAAAATACTAAGGGGATACTTACTCCGTTTCAAATACTTGCTATAAGAGAGACAGTGAAGAGTTTTTAAGAAAGGTAGAGGGAGAAAGTGGGGGAGCATCACTTTTTGAATAAAAGAAAAATTTGTTAAGGAGAAAAGTATTGGTGTTTTAAAGGAGAAAGTGGGGGACCTCCAACTTTTTAAGGGTATTTTAGAAGTGTAGGGGTAAAAAGAAGTCCACTTATAGTATATAGCAAGTATTGTAACTTCCATTTTAGGGAAGTGTAGCAAGGATTTTGAAAGAGGAACTATAAACAAATGGTATCATGTAAGTTGTTGGATGTGTCTACGTATATTGTCAAAATATCAATTGGTTATTATTTTTAGTAAATATAATCACATCTTTGATTAAAGTTGAGTTTTTGGGGAGCGTGAAAGTCAAAATGTTGCATTCACTAAAGAAACTGAGGAACCTAGGAAGTATTTAAATGTGATAGAGCAATAAATTATACTAACAATTTAAAGTCGGGATTCATCATTGTTAAAACTCAATTTTTCATTGTCCAGTCGTGTGATGTATTAATTTCCAAGATGCTTAGTAGGTTCGTTGTCTATTTGTGTTGGTCTATACATGCTTCCTCTGCTTTGGACCATAATATTTGAACATATGGGTGAAATTTTGAGCATATTGGTAAAACTTTCGAACATGTAGGTAACTTTCAAGTTTTAAGAAATAACTTCTGTTAAATGTTCTAACTTTTGAATGCATTATTGATGTGTGTTTTGATGATGTGTGTTCAGATTCTGTTTGTTGCTAATGTTTACTACAGTACTAGTGAAACTCTTTTCCTTGTTTAAAAGTTATTGGCTACACATTCAGGATCTATTTGTTGCTACTTGCTAATGTGTTTAGATGAAGTTTCAGCTCTGTGCTCAAAAGATTTTTCCATTGGTTCGAGAAATGTGCTCTCATGTTTCTCATGTTTAGAAATTTTAGAAATGTAGTGTTTCATGATCCCAGGATTCTGTAGTAATATGTGGTCAAAGTTTAAAAATCACAACTCCCATGTGAAAAGAAAAGGTGAAAGTGAAAAGAGAGCACTGGAAGACAGAATGCTTAGTGAGAGAGAAAAAAGAAAAAATAATAAGAAACAGATCTTAATCTCTTAGTTCCTCGGGCTTAATTGACAAGATGAAGCGTCAGGCTTCTTTCGTGTCCACAGTTTCTTTTCTTCCCATCTCTTCTTTTCCCATCTTCTTCTTCTAATACACATGGAATCGTGGTGGCTCTGGTGGCACTGGTAAAAACGACTCAAAAGTTGTGATTAAAGTGGGTATGTGGTTTCCAATCACTGTCCTTAAAACGTCCCTATAATTCTATAGCTATCCTCCACAGCATCTGGCTGTAAAAATATATTTGAAAGACTTCCCTTGGATGTGAACACGTCCGTCATAACCAATGTATATCCACCTCTGGCCATACACAGTACGAAAGATGCCCTGCCATTGCCGTCTGTGCGCGCACGTGTGCACACATTCTTGTATATTACTCCCTCTGGTTTTTATTAGTTTACCCATTTTTTTGGGGCATGTTTGCCAATGCACTAATTTAAAACTTAATATATCTAATTATCAATAAACAAAAATTACAAAAAGTTGATATTTGAATAATACACGTTGAGACGAATCTAACAAGATCTCACATAATTATATTTTTCCTTAAGTACAAATCGCAAGAGATAGTTAAATTAACGGTTTTTTTCACTAGGTACCCCTGTGGTATTTCAAAATTCATGGGGTACCCTTGTTGTTTCAAAAATGGACCACGTAACATTACATTGGGGGTGAAATGCACGAAATGCCTTAATGACTAACAGTGTCAAGTTTTCGTTAGTCATTAACTCTAATTCACCCCTCTAATCCTAATTAAACCCTAATTAGCCCTAATTAACTAACTAAACCCTAACTTCTAACCCTACCCTAACACTAACCCCCTAACTTTAAACCCTAACCTAACCTTAACTCCCTAACTTCAAACCTTAACCCCACCACCACCTCCCTTCCCCCTCTCCTACCCCGTAGCAGACCCCCACCCCCCTCTGCCCTCCCCCGCAGCACCCCCCCTCCCCCACCCCCGCAACATCGAGGGGGCTGCCTCGCGGTGGCGGACGAAGAGCACCAGCAGTGGCGGTGCACGACATCAACAACAACAACAGGAGCAGCAACCGTGAGAAGAAGAGAGAGAGGAGAGCAGCGGCAAGTGGCGACAACAACCACAACCCCACTGCGAGAAGAAGAGTGAGAGGAGATCCGTCGCGCGGCACTGCGATGGGACGCCGAGGCAAAAGGGGGTAAGCGCAGCTCCGGCGAGCTTTGAACGCCGACGAAAAGAAACGAGGGGAAAGAGAAACGGGTGTAGGGGGTCTTTGCGGGGAGAGAGGAGGGGTCTTGCGCGAGGGGGGTGGGGAGGGCGCAGGGGGGGGTTGTGGTGGTTGGGTAGTTAGGGTTAGTGTTTAGGGTGGGGGTGAGGTGTTAAAGGTTAGAGGTTAGGGTTAGGGTTTTGGGGTTTGAGTTAGAGGGCTTAATTAGGGTTAGAGGGGTTAATTAGGGTTAATGACTAACGGAAACTTGGCACCGTTAGTCATTAAGGGCATTTCGTACATTTTATTAAAAAAGTAAGGTTACGTGGTGCATTTTTAAAACAACAGGGGTACCCCATGAATTTTGAAAATACCACAGGGGTACCTGGTGAAAAAAACGGTCAAATTTATGTCATATATGTGATTAGTGTCAAAAGTCAAAACGGGTGAACTAATAAAACCCGGAGGGAGTATAATATTAGACCATTAAAGGCACCTCATCTCTCATTGAACATCACCTTATATCCTAAAGTTCACTCCTACAAGTTACCACATATCTATATTAAAAGTTATCCTTGTTTCACTATTGCTCCGTTTGGTTGGGCGTAAAACATATTCAGTGTAAAATGATTTTCATGGAAAACAATTTACAATGGAAAACACAATATCAAAATTATTTTTCCGTTGTTTTGTTCCATATAAGAAAAATGATGAAATGAAAGGAAAATGAAAGGGAAAGTAAGGAGGTAGTGAGAGGAGTGTACAAGAGAGACAAGAAAAAGGAAGGAAAACAGTTTGCCCTTCATTTCGAAGGGAAAATGGTTTTTAATCATTGGGAGAGCAATTTTACTCTTAAGGAAAATGGTTTTACACTCCTTTGCAAACCAAACGGTGTAAAATTGAAAATAGAGGAAAACAGTTTTCTAGGAAAATGTTTTACGCCCTACCAAACGGAACCTATATGCCCGTTCTACCCTAGAATGATTTATGATTCATATTTGTATGTTGTTTTTGTTTTTAACCGACTCCCTTTAATTCTTACCATGTCGGAGCTATACTAAGTCAAAATTTGGTAAATTAATACCTTGAAGTGGCTGATTTACATTTTTCTTATCTATGCCCTTCTGTTGACTCATCCCTTTTACCTCCTCTATTCAGTATAGCCTCTGCCATCTCCAACCGTAATTTCACTATATGCAACTTTTACTTTATCCCCAATCGTATTGAATTACATAAACATTCTAATAAATTCCATCTTATGATACAAAGTTGGAATAATTGATTATAATAATACAACCTTTCACCGATTAATTTTTAATAAGTCAACCTTTCAATTATTCTTGAATAATGCAACCTTTTGGGGGTATTTGCTTTTAATAGGTTTTGTTGATAATAGGTTTTTATTGAGATTTTTTGATAATGTTACTTTATTTTGGTATCTCCTTCTTTTTTTCTTTTTATAAAAGATTTTTAATTTATATAAATAAAATTAATCTGTAAAAGGTTGAATTATTAGAATCAATTAAATTATTGACAGTTTGGTTCTAAGTTGACACCCTACAACAAATGAAAGTAACCTTGATTTTATTGACACCCTACAACAAATAACATAAGTTTTGGATTTTGAGGAAAAATTGATTTAAATGGATTGAACTATGGTTGAACTTAGACAATGCATAAAAGAAGACTCAGGGATGAATGATATTCACAAAATACATTTAAGTTGGAATATTTGGCATCTAAAACAGAGTATTGATTAAAAAAGAACTTGGTGCTTTGGATACGAACAATTTTTACTCCAACACCTTCAAATCTATTCTTGCCAACATTCTTCAGGGTTAGTTCTTTGTTTTCCCTACATTTTCTTCAATCAATTGTTTGATGACCTATAGACTCAATATTTCACTCAAGTGGCTTACATATATAAATCTCAACAAAATAATCTCTCCCTCCCATTAAATATGCCCACCGAGGAACTCATGGTTTTGTGAGTAAATAAATCTTATGTGGACATAATTATTATGCTGAAGGAGTATATTAAATTTTCAGATACATTTTCATTAATGAGCCACTTTTTAGGAAAGTTTCCAACAAGATCTTTATTTTGTCCACTTACTCCCTTCAAAACCAAAATGTTCGGTAATTCTATTTGAAAGACATTAATATTGGTTGATGTTTTTAACAAAATATTTATAGAAGTTTCATGAAAAGTAAGCTATTATTATAAAGTATTGGGTTTGCTGGGAGAGCATGGGCGGCAGTAGTAAATTCAATAGTGTGTTTTATTTGTTGCAGAGTGTCTAATTTGTAGCAACAGTTGCAAATGCGTCAAAGCTTGCATTATTATAATTAATCTGTTCAATAAAAGGCCCGTAGAATCCTTTAGCGTATTTTGAAGATTTTTTTTGTTGACTCGTTAAATATAACCATGAAGGCAGAAACAATAAGGAAAGAGAGTAGGATTGCCGTGGAGGACAAAGGAGAATGGTAGAAATAACTATGTGGAGAAACTCCCCCCTCATTTAAAACAAAAAGGAAAAAAAAACTAGCTTTTACTTCACCCAGATGCAAGGAACAATCTAATACTTCCTCGGTTCCATTTTTTTTTAGGGCACCTCTATTCCATATTGATTGCAACATTAATTACAACCTTACATTATTTGGTAATTTCTTCCATCTTTCTTTCTCCTGTCACATGGCTCCCTACCGAGGAAGTATGTAGATGCTTCGCAAGCAATCACCTTTTAATATATTTCGGGAATTCTAGTGAGTGAAAAAATGCCAAGATCTACCCTCTGCATAATCCCTCCAATTCCCTTCAACCACCACAAAGATTAGACCTCAATAACCATAGCTCACACCTCACTCCTCTGATCCACCACACAGACCCCCATTTTGTTGAATGATGTAAAAGCTAGTTATAATTTTTTTATAATCAAAGTAAAAGCTAGCTAATAAAGGTCCTATCTCGGTGAGGTTCGCCTTTCTGGCCGTTCACGTTACAACTTAATCTGCTTTAATTTGTTTAATTCTTGGTCCATGGGAATGTTGAGACACGGTATTTGTCTGCAGGTACCTATTCAATCTGTGAAGGAGCACTTGCTTAAGGAACGCATTGAAGTCAGAATGTGAAAGAGAATCCTCCTATTAGCAGGTTGAAACCCCATGAGCAGGCAAGAATCATTTTTGTGTAAAAGTCAAATGGGAAATTCTCTAATTTTTTTGACCAAGATGCTCCATTGCTTGTGAGCCTTGTCTAATTGCAAGGAAAGGTACTTTTTTGTGTAAAAGTCAAATGGGAAGTTCTATAAAAGTGCTGTATGTTGTACACTAATACTTGTAGTTTTCTTTTTTGGTACAATTTGGCCTTCTCATAATCAATCACCACAGGAGTTTCCGAGTTCGTAGCGTGGATTTATGATGATTGATTTACATTTATTCAGTTTTTATGTTGTGCAACCCAAAATTTCTTGCCTCTCCGGCTCTCCCCTTCTGTAGTAGTGCATAAGTTTGTCTTTTTCATGAAAACTGATCAGAAAATGTTGGTCTACATAGGCTCTATCTTGTATTTTCTCTGTTCTCTTTTAATTGCAATATTTCCCTTATTTGGAAGCTCTAGAATGTGATAGCCGTGTCGCACACCTTACAAATATAATTCCTAACTAACCTCCTAACTATGCAGCAGGGTAAGTCAAGGTCGAATCCTCAGTGACAAACGGTATCAAACACCAGATATCTTGACTCAATCTAACTAAACATGTGATAGACAACAATAGTGAAAATGTTGCTAAACTAATACTAACACTAAAATATTGCAACTAATAATAACAAACGAGGTAAATTCAATTAATAAACGCATCTAAAATTAAGTATCCCACTAGCACGAGCAATACATGAATAGTTTCCATTCCGTTTAAACAAAATCAATGGTCCAAAAGGAGTAATGCGCCCTAAAAATACCAAAAATCTCTCCCGAGTACCTATGGATACTCTAACAAACAATCATACTTATTCGCATGGAATCATGCAAAAAAGAGACATTAAGTACGGCATCACAAGTAAATTCCTAGTAATAGGGGCGCTTATCGCACGAGTCGTGCCCGAACTATACTGGGCTCGGCTCGTTTATCGTTTAGCTCGGCTCGTGAGCTCGACGATTCGATAAGTGAAGCTCGGCTCGAGCTCATGAGCTTCAATATAGGCTCGAGCTCGGCTCGGTAGCTCGTCTTAGCTCGGCTCGTCTTGGCTCGGTTTGAGCTCGATTTGAGACAAATTAAAAGTAAACCAACACAACATTAAACTAAACAAAAAATTCATATTCGAAATTTAGAAAAATTGTTGACAGATCTTGTAGAATAATAGACTAAATTCAAAAAATAACATGAATAAACATGTTTTATTTCATTTTTTACATGCTAACCAAATGAATTACTTACAAATATAAATAAAAAATCGACAAACTAGATTTAAAAGGATAAAAAAAGAAAGACATAAATTGTTCAACGTAAAAATTTGTATAAAAGGATACGTATTGTATAATAACATTTTTTAAGTGTTTTAGTTTATAATAAAATTTTTAAGTGCTTCAAATTATAATAATTTCTTTTATATAAAATAATAATCGAGCATGTTCACGAGCTTTTCGAGCCGAGCTTGGCCTAGTTCGGCTCGGCTCGTTAAGGTCTCGAGCCGAGCCCGAATCCGAGCCGAGCTACCACGAACCGAGCTTTGACCGAGCCGAGCCCGAACTGTTCGCGAACAGGCCGAACTCATTATTAATCCTATCTACTTATCCCCATAGAGATATTCATACTTTTGATTGAACCATTAATTGTAACATTTTCTTATCAGCGCGTCTTGCATGTGGCCGGCCACACGTGAAATTACAGGTGTGGCCGCGCGTGCGACACTCTGTCAGCCCGTCAGCTCATTTTCAAATGGTCATATCTCACTCGTATCTCATTGGAATCGAGCTTTGCATCAGGCGTTGGAAAGCTATCGAGCCAAATTTTCATCTCCAACTTGAATCTTCCCAAAATATTAAGTGTGCTGTGAGATATGACCTTATGAAGTTGACCCTTGTGCACAAACCCTTTATGAACAAATGGAGTTACTCTTGTGAACAAATGGAGTTACTCTTGAACAAATGGAGTTACTTGTATAAGTATGTAGTTACTCTTAACAATAAAAGGGTATCACTCGTATAAATGAATGTGGTTACTTTTATAATAGAAAGGAATACTAATTAGTTTACTCTTATGAACGAATGAGGTTACTCGTATGTATAAATGAAGTTACTTTTGTGAATAATTGGGGTTACCCATAGGGGTGTTAACGAGCCGAACCGAGACCGAACATTAGGCTCGGCTCGGCTCGAAAATGTATTTAGTAGGGCTCGGCTCGAGCTCGAAGCTCGTCGAGCTTGAAATATGAGGCTCGAGCTCGAGTTAAAACTTACAGCTCGGCTCGAGCTCGTTGGGCTCGAAAAGCTCGAAATTTACATTCAACTAAAGCAAGTCCAATGTTAGATTTTAGGAGGCCCAAACATTTATTTGTGCAACCCAGTCAATATCCAAACTTGAGTAGCCCAAATAAATTATAAGCCACTTATGAAAAAAGCCAAACTCAAATATCTCTTTTATAGAGCATTACCACACACCCCCATCATATTATAGCGATGTGGGATAGCTGAAAGTTAAGCTTGATGTTCAGTATCTCAAAGTTGTCTTTTATACAACAATACACATACATCTAGTTCACACTACAGCATGCATCACACGCAGACACGCTGACTTGGATTTTTTGTTGCCCAACATTGCACGATGTGGGAACTAGGAAGGCAGGAAGAAATGATCATCCTCTTCATTTTTATTATTGCTTTGTTTTTCTTTTTCTTTTTCTTTTTTAAAGGTTTTTTTACTTTTTTTTAGGTGCTTTTTTAGTTTATCAAACATGTAAATTAGATCCTAGTGTAGTCTTAGAGCCAAGACTACCATTTTTTCCCCATAATTATTAATTATTTTAACCTATATTAAACATTAATGAAATAATTTTAGTAATTTAAAAATTATCGAGCCTGTTCGCGAGCTTTCGAGCCGAACTTAAAATAGCTCAGGCTCGGCTCGTTAAGGTCTCGAGCCGATCCCGAACTCGAGTCGAGCTTTGACCAAACTTTGACCGAGCCGAGCTCGAACAGTTTGCGAGCCACCCTGGCTCATTAGCACCCCTAGTTACCCATATGATAAAATAGGGTTGTAATATGATTAAGTGAGATTACTTGTATGAAGAAATGGGGTTACTATTATGAGCGAATGAGGTTATTCATATGAATAAATGAGGTTACTTAAATTTTGTGAACAATTAGGGTTACTCGTATGATTAAATAGGATCGTCGTTTGATTAAGTAATGTTACTCGTATGAATAAATGAGGTTACTTTTGTAAACAATTGGGGTTATTCGTTTAATTAAATAATGTGATTGTATGATTAAATGAGGTTCTTTCGTATTGAACGAATGAAGTTCTTTCATATAAACGAGGTTACTCGTAAGAAGAAATTAGGTTACTTTTGTGAACAATTGAGGTTACTCGTATGATTAAATGAGGTTACTCATATAAATAAATGAGGTTACTTGTATGAATAAATGAGTTACTCATAAGATTAAATGATGTTTTACCCATATAAATAAACGAAGTTACTTGTATGAATAAATGAGTTACTCATAAGATTAAACAATGTTACTCATATAAATAAATGAGGTTACTGATATAAATAAATGGGAATACTCATAAGATTAAATGGGGTTACTCGCTTAGGAAACCTCCTCATAAGGAGAGAGAAAGCAAAATAAGCCATAGAAAAAATCAAGATTATAGAAACAGTTAGTATAAAGTTTATACATAATTATAAAATTGTACAAGAACAATGAAATCAGGAAGAGCAATGCTGTCAAATTGTGGCTTCAAGATCTTCAAAACTTGGCGTACGATTTAGAGGACCTTGCTTTGATAGAAGCTCAATTGGAGCCTTTATACGAATCTGGGTAAAAACATCCCTAAAGCCCTCAAATTCCAACTGCATTATCAGATGTTTCTTCAAGTAGATCCGCACTACTTTCTCTCTCCTCTACAGTAGGTGGTCAGGAACATGTATTTACAGGAGATTGAATTTGAGGGTGAAATCCCAGAATTTGTTTCTTGTCTTAAGAATTTGGTTACACTAAGATCGAAGTTCGACACTTTATTCGAATCTGGGTTGAGACTTGGTAGATGAAGAAAGAATCAGCGAAGCGAGATGGGTAGGAGAGAGAAACTGAGGTGAGACAAGCTTCGCGCTCGCGTTTGTCTTTTACGCTTGGGTTTGGATTGGACTTTTTCTCCTGGACTTCATTGGACTGGGCCGGCCACACGCAAAATTTCCGATGTGGCCGGCCGTAAATAAGAATTTGTGTAAGTTGTTAAAGTCCCGCACATCCCTCTTCGAATCATTTTTATTTGCTTTGCATTTGGAAGTAAGGTAGTACTCCCTCTGTTTTTTTTTATTATTCTCACTTTCTTGTGCGTGCCTCCCAATGTGCGTCTTTAAACTTAAATATCTTTCATTATACATTAGTAAAAATTATAACGATTGAATATTAATAAAGTACTAATTGAAACGAATCAAACAAGACCTCACATGACTATATATTTTCTTATAAATTGAGAAAAATTGAGAAGATTATCTCTAAGTATGAATAGTGCCAAGATTCCAAGTGAGAAAGATAAAAAAAAAAAAAACAGAGGGAGTATATGCTTTTCTAACTCCAACAACAACGATTTGCTTTCAATTAATTCAAACCTGTATAGTTTCTTTTCTTTCTAAGATTAGCCAATATGCTTTCTATTTTTCTTTGTTTTGGATTTGGAAGTAAGGTAGCATAAGCTTTCTAACTCCAACAACAACGATTTCGCGCTTTCAATTAATTCAAACCTGTATATTTTCTTTTCTTTTTAAGATTAGCCAATATTAGGTTTAGTTTTTTTTTCATGAAGGGATCTTAAGTTAGTATGTTGGTAATCGGTTACGTAGGGTTTCTTTAGTTTTTATTCTTCTTCCTCTTACTTAATATTTTGATTATACATTGTTTTCAAAAAAAAATTGACCATATGTAATATATAAATGCAAAGTTTATTATGTAAATGTCATTATAACTAATACAGTAATACTTCCTCCTTTCTTAAATAAATGTAACACTTACTATTTTTCGGAAGTTTTAAAGTAAATGCAACATTACCTTATACGCCATTGAGTTCACTCTATCTTTTTCATCATATGAGTCTAGATTCTTGTATCTCCCCCCTCCCCAATGTTACACTTATTTTAGAACAGGGGAAGTAGAAAATAATTAAAATATAATAGTCTATTTGTTTGAAAAAATAATAGTCAAAGTGTACCAATGTTTTAAAGAACGAAAGGAATATAAGTTCTATAAACTGATTGTTAGATAAGTGCTCCTCTCCCCTATTAATAAAGGTGATAATCCTATACATATTTTTTTTGTAAAATTATTTTCTTTTAAACATTTTAATTCTATACATATTTAAAATTATTTAGGCTCTCACTGTCATTTTAGGAGAAAATTCAACTTATGTAGTTCGGTCCACCCAATATAACAATCATAGAATCGCCAATTCTTGTGGTATTGAAATAGAATCTCATATAGGTCAATGTGATTCAACTTAATAGACAACTCCTTGGGAGTGGGGGGGGAGAATGAAGGGAATTTTGATCCACCAAAAGCGTCCGTAATAGGGTTTTGTCACACAACCTTGTGGCTTTAGCAATTCTCATGAGCAACTTTTTAATGATACACTTCAAGTGAATCCTTTGGTTCAAATAGTAAAGACGACCTTTCTGTAATCCAATTAATGATCTTATCCACTAGGCCAAACTTTCTTAAGTTAGCTATGTTTTGCAATCACTTATTAACATATGTAGCTTTGACACAACTAGACCTGGCAATCAGGTTGTTCGGATTGGGACTATTTAATTTTGGGTCGATTCGAAACCATGTGAGTTTGGTTCTTTGGTGGTCCAATGCACAATAATGTGTTATATTTGTTTTAAAAACAATTACGCCAATATAAAAAAAGCTACATTTGCTATATATCTAAAATATATTTTAGCCATTCATAATAGTTTCCAATTAAAAAAAAAAACAAAGTTCATAGTACTTATTAGTTAAACCTAAGCAATTTCTTGGTTTATCTATATATAACCAATAGAATAAAAATCTGTACACTACACATGTCGGGTCAAATTGGGTTGGTTCAATTCGAGTGGAATTTGGGTTAATTCGATTCAGGTCACTCTGAGTATCGATTTAATTTTATTTCGGGTTAATTCTTGTTCAGTTCGGTTAGGTTTGATTTATTTCGAGTTGCAGATCATCGTTTTAGGTCTAGCCACAACTCTATAGTTGCAACGTGGAGGCCGAGGGAGACCCATTAATTAAGGAGAGTTAAAAAGAGAACCTATATAATAAAGAGAGAAATAGAGAGAAGTATCTTAAATACGTAATGTTGCAACTAAATTAAGAGATCCAATAATAGAAAGTATTGAACTAAAAGAATACAGAAGAATCATTATAATGAATTATTTTGTTCTAATTTATCTTTCCTCTTACATAATTGGAATACAAGTTCATTTGTGGAGGAATACATTACCTACTTTTTATCTCTTTATCATGCCAATCTCTTTTTATGCCATACCTTTTTCTTTCACATGCATAAAATAGCATACTAATTATAAAAGTCCATCTATCGCTGTAACAGCTAGGCCTAAGGATGGCAACGGGACGGATCTGGATCAGATACTTACGGACCCAAATCCAGATCCGTTTTTAGAGACTGGACCCAAATTTGCCTAGGATCCGACGGGTCTGAAAAAATTAGACCCAAATCCAGATACTGCGGATCTCACAGATCTGGGTCCAAAATAGGTCCAAAACGGATCCATCCACAATATTTCCGATTTTTTTTTTAAAATAACAAATTCAAATTAAAAAAAATCGTTATGGCACCATGGCTGGTGGTCGGTGATGCTGCAGAGTGTGCTCGTGGTGTGGCGTAGTGGCTGGTGGTGCGGTGCAGGTTTGTCAGCTTGTGGCTGGTGGTCACTGCGGTGGCGCGACTCACAAGAGAGAAGGGAAGAGAACTCGTGGTGTGGCGTAGTGGCTGGTGGTGCGGTGCAGGTTTGTCAGCTTGTGGCTGGTGGTCACTGCGGTGGCGCGACTCACAAGAGAGAAGGGAAGAGAACGAAAGAGAAGCAGAGAGAACGAGAGAGAATAGGGAGAGCGTAAGTCGAGAGAAGTCGTGGGCTCGTGGCTGACGCTTTTGACAACTGGATCTTGATCCGAACTAGATCGGTCGGGTCTAAATTTTTTGGATCCATATCCTAAAAGACGGATGTAGATCCACGGATCAGGGTCGAGTCCAAGATCCATTGCCATCTCTAGCTAGGCCACGTGCTTTCGTAATTGTTTCAAGAATAAAGCAATTGAATAGGCTCTCAGAGGACCTTGATTGTTGGATAAGAAACTCATGGAAATCAATTGTTTGAGTTCAAAAGAGACTCCAACACCCAAAAAAATTTTGGGGCCCACAACAAAAAACTGAAGAAAGAGAATAAATCTGGCACGTGGATTTTGCTCCTAAGATAACAAGAGAGTGAAGGAGAAATCCTTGAAACATCAAGAGAGAGAAAAAAGATACATATCACCATTTTCTTCTTCTTCTTCTCTTCACTTCAATATTTTCTTCTTATCTAAACTTTCATATTGTATGCGTGATTTTATTTCGCCTACATGGTGTGAGCGCGTATTTGACTACCCCATTGTTAAGGTTTTATTAAATACGTTTTTGAATTCGCCAACAAGTCTTTAGAGGAAGACTCATAAACCTAATTGGATATTGGAAAACCTTAGGGATAACTTTGGGACTTATCCAATGTAGATTTCACCGTCATGACTGCATAGATGGTCAGGAACCAAAAATTGAGTTCGGAGGTAAGGGTACGAACACGGTTAGGAACTATGTTCGCCCATTGCTGGCCTCTACTTAATATGATTCATAGCAAGTTTTATGCAAAAGAACAACCACATAATATTTTTAAACACACCTAAAAAATATTAGTCTAGGTTGGTTCATTAAACACACAAAAGACTACTTTTTTAGTAGCATGTTATTAAACAATCAATGATACTGGGTTCCTAGCAGGTTGTCCATGTTATGTGATTTAGTTAGAACATTTATTTAGGTCTTGATTAACAATAATATATACAAGGTGGAAAATATTGCAATCAAACATAAAAAAATAATGTTCATGGAAAAGAAATAAAAATATCGCAGGGAGTTAGTATATATAGTACAGATAACTACTTACAATGGCAGGAATGCGTTAACAATCTACGTTATTGATGTCTTGTTTATTGCTTTAATTTTTGATAGTTTTTAGCAAGTATTATAGTTGTTTTTGAGTTAGTTTAGGCTAGTTTGTTAGCTATTTCCTTAATTTGTGCAATTTTCCTTCTTGTATTCACTTTCTTTGGGCGATTTGTTTCGTTTCAGGACTTAGGAGCATGCTTGGAGGACACTTGCACAACCCCGAATATTAATATCGAAGAGGAAGGTCAAGGAAGCATCAAGGAAGCATAACCGAGTTCCGGGGGTAAATATAAGAAGTTTTGGAAGGGTTTGCGCACAAGGGTCAACTTCAAATGGCCATAACTTTCAGCACACAAAACATTTTTGAGCGATTCAAGTTAAAGATGAAAGCTTGGCTCAATATCTTTCCAGCGAGTGGTCACAAGCTCAATTCCGATGAAAAACTAGTGAGACATGGTCGTTTGAAAATGAACTGATAAAACTGAAAAATTACCCGAGCGCTCGGGTCAATTGACCCTTTGGGTCAATTTGCGGAAAAGCGAAATTTCGGTTACGATGGTCGACCCAAGTCATTTGGATTTTTCTGGAAATCTTTCTTTTTAAATCCTCTTTTTGAATGGGGGTTAATTTGTAATTATGCCTAGTTTATTTTAGGACTATATAAGGCAAACTCCTCTCATTTTAGGGAAAGCTAATTTACATTATATTTTAATAACGGGAGATTTGAAATTCTTGGAACCCTAGGAGAGAGAAAATCTCATCTTCTAGAGAGAGAAGTGAGATAAACTTGTTTTTTTTTACCGGAAGTGAGAGAAACTTGTTGAAAGCTTGGAATTTGGAGAATCTAAGAAGGAAACTTGAAGAGTTGGAGACTCCTTGCAACTTTAATGAGAATTTCTTACTTTCTCTCATATTTTGTTGCTTTATTTTCTTATTTTCATGTCATTCTCACTCTATTTACTTGTTCATCCTAGATTAGTGTTTTAGTTCATGTTAATAGTTGTTAATGTCTTTTAGTTTATAATTTATTATGATTTGTGAGTAGCTATTTCTTTGGGAAGGGTTTAAAGCCATTAATGAGTTCATGAACCTCTAAATCCAACATTGGGTTTTGACTTGGGATAATTTTGGTTAATTGATTTGGCATTTTCATGAATGTTTGTGTGATTGGTCATCATAGGAGCATCATTTAGGTACCCTTAGTGAAGGATCGAGAGATGAAGTTAAGGGGTTGCCTCAAATCGATTATTAGGCTTGAAGGACCATGAGAATAGGGACTTAGTTTGCTTGTTTAAGTTCATCATGTTTATGGATATGCTTGGTTGAATGCCTTAGCCATGAGAATAGGTCTTCGGTAAGAGATTAGGCCAATCTAACTAGCTCGAGAGAGTGGTTAGAGTACCAATGGATGAACAATTCCCCTCAATTGATCCCCATTGTTGAATCCATTGTGATTGCTTGGTTTGTGAATGAGTTGATTGGTGGATACCCCTTCCCAAAGTCATTTTTCTTATTGTCTTGTTGTTTATAAATCTTCAAAAAAAACCATAGACTTGGCTTAGCTTATCATAAATCGATACATATTAGTGCTTCCTTTAGTCCTTGTGGATTCGACCCTTTACTTGCCCTATATTAGGTAGTTTAGGTATCTTTGACGTGTTTACAACGAGCGCGTTAAATTTTGGCGCCGTTACCGGGGACTTCGACTTGCATTGATTCGTGTTGATTAGATAAGTCTAGGCTATTTGTGAATATTCTTTTCCTTTTTTTTCTTTCTTTTTGTTTTGAAAAGAAAAAAATGGCAAATACTTCTTTTCCTCAATATGAAAATGAGTCTTTTTGGGTTTACTTTGAGAGACTTGAGGAATTTATAAAGTTTCATGGCTATGATATTGGGGAATCTTGTGAGATTACTTATTGGGGACTAAATGAGCATACTAGAGGAGGAGTTGAAAATATGTTTAACGGTGATTTTCGAGCGTCATCTTCGGATGAAGCTTGGAATTTTTTTATGTGGTTAGCTAGGGACACTTATGATTCCGACTTTTATGCAAATTGTCATGATTCCTAATATTGGCATGAATTTCTTTGATGAATCAAATGTTCCCACTAGGGAGCATATTAAACATGATCATATTCCCTCATATGTTTGTTGTAATGAGGTAGATTCCAATATTGATGATATTCATGCTACTTCTCGATTTTCATCAAATTTGTGCATGAATTTCAATGATGTGTCACATGTCCCCAATATTTATTCTCATATGATTGATTGTGATCCCTCCCCCAAAATTGATTTTCAAGGTTCCTTGTATTCCGAATCATCGAAATCTGAATTGGAGCTTACTCTTGAGCGATATCATAATGGGGCAAATTCTAGTGCCAATTATGAGCCTCTCCCTAAATTTGACCCCAAACCCATTGAGGATCTCTTTTTACAATTGAAAAGTGGTTTGAATTCGCTTGGGGAAAATCGGGGTTGCAAAAATGGCATTCTCAAGTTTGATTATGTTGATTCGAGATATGTTGAAAATGAAAATCAATTGGAAAAACCTCATGATCTTGATGATGGTTTTTGGAGTAGTGACGATAAGGGGTATGTTTTTGAGGAGAAAAGGCCCATTATTGAGGATATTGTTGAAAGTGAGGATGTTTATGAGTCTCTACATACCCTTTTTAGTCTCATGTGTCTACCTCTAGTGGATTGGACCTTACTTTCCCTCCTTGTGCTTTAGAGCATCCATCCTCTCCTCCCCCTTCTTACATGAGTGAAGATCTTGGTCAAGTTGAGGGTGAGATACCTCATTTGATGGTTGGTGATGTTTTTAAGGATTTAGATGATGACAAAGATGTTTATAAGGAGTTTAAAAAAAGTGTGTGATTTGAAGACTTGTGATATAAGAGAAGTTATTTGTGAAACTTTAGTTTCTATTCCTTCACCTTATATCCCATTTTCAAGAAACACCAACCTAGTTCCTTCCTTTCCCATCTATTTCCCTTAATTTATCCAAATTACCTCCGTTAGATGAGCCCCCTTCCTCCTTTGCCCTTCAAGTGCCCAATTTGATTATTTTTGAGGAAAAGAGTGAGATTGCCACAAAAAAAGAGTTTGTTGATGAGAGTTTGTCATTTCATTTTTCTTTTTCATCTTATTTTGATTTTTCTTTTTCTTCTTATTTCTTTGTTTTTCCTTTTGTTCCCTCTTTTAGGCATCCTTCTCCTCATTTGCATAGAGTTGCATTGCACTTTATGCACACTTTGCATTATGTCATTGCATACTTAATAAGAATGGAAATGTGTGCTAGTGCATTTGACAAACTCTTGCGATCTTTGAATTGCTATTTATTAGAAAGGTCAAGCTTAAGACCTTAAATAAGTCTTTCTCGGGAAGTAACCCGTGATTTATTGCTTTCATTTTCTTTCTTTTGATTTTACTCATTTTTCTTCTCTATTTTTATTTTGATTTAGGTACATAATTGGAATAATACTCATTCTCAATAGTACGTGGAAAGCAAATCATGATTTTGATGAAGTTGATTATAAGTGGAGAAATTGGGTCATTTGTGTGTATTTACACTCATCTACTATCCGGTAGCTTCCTTCCTTTTCTCTTTCTCTAATGCTTTATGATTGTGGAACATATGCTTGTTGGTTGAATGTTTCTTCCCTCCCTCCCTCCCTCCCTTTGATCGTCATGTTCAAGCATTGAGGACAATGCTTTATTCTAGCTTGGGGGGAGTAGTTATTTGCTATCTTGGGGGGAGTAGCTATTTGCTAGCTTGGGGGGAGGTGTATATAGTTTATTTTTTTGTTTTTCCCATTTTCACAAAAAAAATGAAAATATAAAAACATTATCTTCTTCTCTTTCCATTTCTTTTCATTCTCTTTCAAGTTTTGATTTCCTTCTCTTTAGTTTAAACAAAGTCAAAAATGAAAAAAAAAAATGAATTGAAAAACAAGGAAAAAAGAAACAAAAAGAAGTGTTAGTTTTAAATAAAAAATTTGGTTTCTTTGCCCAAAGAAGATTCTAAGTAATTATATAATGTGGATTTCTTGCTTTGACTTTGAGTATATATTTAGAGGCTCCTTTTGGAAGAGTGTGAGCATGGATTTAGGTGTTTTAGGAGGTGATTAATCTTGATTGCATTAGAGTCTACCAAAATGAAACTAATGAATGCTCAATTGGATGTCTAGTCTTGAATCTTGACTAAGTTTCTCATACTTGAATAATTTTAGCTTCAAATTCGCGGTCCCTTGTGTCCTTAGATATGCTCGTCATGTCCCCAAACAAACCTCTATAAGAAACTTAGTTTTTACTATTTTTTTTTTCCTCTCCAAAATAAAATGAAACTTTTAGCTTTTTGAGACAAGTGTTTCACTTTATTTTGGAGCAGAATATATAATAAGTGGCACAAAAGGCACAAGTTCTTATTTCTCTCCTTAGTGAATGATTACTTCTCCTTTGTATAACAAAAATCCCACAATAAGGAAAAAAGAAAAAGCCAAAAACAGTCAAAAAAGGTGTGAAAAATGAAAAAAAAAGTGAAGAAAAATGAAAAGCAAAAGAAATAGAAGAATTTCAATAAAAGAGGTCAATTTGTGGATGCCTCCCACACTTAGTTCTATCTTTCTTAAGTTTTGAGTAGTAGCGGAGTTTAAGGCCTATTTGTGTGTCTAGGGATGGTGGACTAGTGGTTTAAGCTTCTATAACACTTGTAAGTCTTTTGGATAGCTAGGTGTTCTCTAATGAGCGAGTAAAAAGTCTAATTAAGTATCCTATTGCAATCTTGATTAGTCTCTTCCTCTACCCATAATCTATGAGTACACTTGGAAATTAGTTATCTTGAAAGTTGCTCTCTATCCTTGCTTGTGAACCATTTCATTAATAGTTGACTTGGGCATGAATCTTGAGGTTGTTGAATAAATGGTTGATGAAAAACTAGAGTTGTGGGTATGAAAACTCTTTGGAAACCCTCGCGAGATCTCACTCGCCCTCTAGAGCGATTTAGGGGTTTAAAGAGCTTGTTACATATGTTAAATGCAATCGTGATTCCTACGAAAATGAGTTAGTGTATATTACATATGTAGGGAACATTCTTCTCTATGTTCCAAAACCAGCATATTATTTCCTAGACTTTTGTACCTAGTATTTGTTGCTGATCCTAGGTTGATCATAGCCATTTTTTGTCTCTTCTAGTTTTTTGTCAATCATTGAGTTCTCTACATCCTTCATACATTCCCTGCACATTTGAAGTGTTCTTGTGGATTCTTGTATTATTCTGGGTACCCAAATATCTTGAAACATTCCTCTCTTGAGTGACCCTTCTTTCCACAGTTTTCACACATCTTTGCATCCTTTCCATCTTCAGCTTCTTGTAGTAATCTTTTTTCTGAAAATTTTGCAACATACCCAAACTTATGTTTTGAATCTTCCTATTAACAGCTAAAGCATTTGCCTCGATCTTTGCCAGTCATTTCACTTGTGATTTGTTTTTGCCTCTCCACTTGAAGCACCGAGTTATAGGCTTTGTTCACAGACATCAAAGGATCAGTACTTAACAGGTTGGTCTTCATCTGGTCATAGCCTGTATTGAGCCCCATCACAAACTTTATCATCCTCTCTGTGGCCTGTAATTCCATCACCTTCTTTGCAATGTTGCAAGTACATTTCAACATTGCTCCACAAGAGCAGTTTGGCATTCCTTCCAAGTTTGCAATTTGATCCCAAATACTCTTCAATTTACAATAGTACTCACTAACACTTAGGTTATTCTGTTGCTTGAGTTGAAATAGTTGAGGTGCATTAGTTTGAGCATACCTCCCCAATATTTCTTCCCAAAGTTGTTTTGTTGAATGCATATTCACCAAACTACCAGCCACATCTGATTTCATGGTTGCAAGGAGCCATGACCTTACCATGTAGTCGCATCTCTCCCACTTATGTATCTCTTCAGCATCAGTAGTTGGCTTAGGATGTTTTCCTTCAAGAAACCCAAGCTTGTTCTTGGCTCTTAATGCTATCTTTATACTCTTGCTCCACCTTAAGTAATTTGCTCCATCAAAAATTATACTTCCCAAGGCATTAGATCCATTTTCATTCACTGCTATGAACAAGGGATCTTTGTAGGGGTTTCCAGTTGAGGTTTCCAATTTACAATAGTACATCACCAGCCATATGAATGCTCAAAACAAGAAATTTTAAGCCTTTGAAACTTTTTGAAACTTAGGACCTTAATTCCTAAAGCTCTGATACCATGAAAAGAATCAAAGACTCAGTCTTGCTTTTAATCTGGAATTATGTTTCCAGTTTTCTTCTCTATATTTAAGTGAATGAGGATTGTGTATACAATGCACTAAACGGCTACAAGAGAGCTTTACGACTACGTATACAACTACTTAGCAAAACCTAGACTAAAAGTAGTGTGATGTACAAGCAGACAAAAAACCAGAAGAGACAAAAAAGCGGGCTATGATCAACCAAGGATCAGCAACAAATACTAGGTACAAAAGTCTAGGAAATAATATGCTGCTTTTGGAACATAGAGAAGAGTGTTCCCTATATATATATATAATGATATGTTCAATAAATAGAGTGTTAGTAACTTCAAGAAAAATAATAGAAAATAAATAAATAAAGTTTGTTACGTACTTTGATTTACCCTGTAAACTATACCCCAGTCTGCAGTTCATTTGATTTGTACGGATCCTGGATCCAATATTAAACAAGCCTTGAAAAAGATTTGTATATATATAATAGTTTGGTTTACGTACGCTTTTTTCGCAAGATTGATAATGATGCGTCGATGATGATTGGCGTGGAATTGTTGTTGTTGTTGTTGTATGTTGTTACTACGTTGGTGAATGTTGCATATTAGGTGTTGTGGTATTATTTAGGAATTGAGAGAATCAGGATGAGTGTGATCAGATGATGATGAATGATAAACAGATGGTGCAATTAGATGAAGATGATAGGTGTAGGAGTATGAATTAGGTAGGATGAGGATGGAGTCAACGAGATGTAGAAAATAAGTGAGAGAAAGTTTGTTAGGAATAGGCGGTGAAGATTAATGCAGTACAAGGTATGATGGGTGTATGAACTAGGGAGTTGTGGATATTAGTTGGGCGTGTGATTGTGTCGTGTGATGTTATAACCGGAGATAAGATTATGGCGTGAGAGAGATTAGGAAGGCCGTGTGGAGTCATTGTGAGTGAAGATTAATGAGATGTTATATAGGTTTAGGTGTTTTGGGAACAATAGGTAACCGAATACAATTAGGTTTATAAAAGGATATTTTATTTAAAAGATTTTGGGAAATAGTTAGATAAAGGATATTTAAAAACACTTTGGAGAAAGATGATTTTTTATTTTGACATCGCGAAACGTTGCATTAATTAAAAACGAAATTACAACCTAATGCTATTACAACCAAACATGAAACATAAAGCAAACAGACATTACAGACATTACAGTGAGCTTCACTTGCTCTTACATTCCCTACCAAAAAACAACTAATCGCCAATTCAATCCAAATAAATTAAACCTTATCTTGGGCGACTTTTGGTGGGTGTGGGTGATATGTCTTGTCGGAAAAGATCTAATATAATGAGAGAAAATCTGTTGAAATGCTTTACCCAGACGATCTTCGGAGGTAGATTGTTGTCTTCCATCTTGTTGAATCGTTTGTTCACAAGATGATAAATCCTAAGGTCCTTTTGCAGAAATTTCTTCCTGGGATTCTACTAATTGAACTACCAAAGAAGCCACATCCTTTGGTGGCTTCTAACCCTGCTTCGAGGGTACCCAAATTTTTGCCCCGCAAGGCGGAAAATCGAAATGCGTGGAGGTCGAAACTTGCCCCAAATTAATTTGGAGGGCTTCCAACAAGATGCATTTTTAAAATGTGATAATTTCGGTAATCATCACATGAACTTGGGCCGAATTGTCCTTATTGAATTCACCCATTCGTTGGATATGAAAATCCAACCCTGCAATCCCGAAACCAAAAAATCGAGCCACAACAGAAATAACTCCTATCATATTACCCAACATTCGGCCTCCTAAAGCTGCTTGAACCAAACAATGTCAAACTCCAAGAGAATCTTCATTATAGATCGGATTTCCTAGATCCTGCCTCGTCATATGAAACCAAGATCCTTTTATTGCCCAGACAACACCAGCTAAATCAACTTCGAAATCAATTTTCAAAATCATCTTCGAAATCAATTTTCGAAATCAATTTTTGAACTCATTTTCGAAATCAATTTTCGAAAACAAGGACATCGATGGTGGAGGAGGAGAGAGAAATTGAGACCTCTAACAATGGCTTCCAAGTTCGTCATGGATGTTGAAGTTCATAGCTTCAAATTCGTACATTATCGCGAAATTGAGCGATTTGTCAACAAATTAACTCGATTTCTAATAAATTTCAGAATTTCAGCAACAGGAGGAGAGATTGTAGTAAGGGAGAAGCTTGAGAGGTTGTGGTTGCCATGGAAGCATCTGAAAGCTTGAGAAGGTGGTGGCTGCCACGGAAGGGGAGGGAGAGGTGGGACAAGTTAGGAGAGGGCGGGGGGAGAGGAGGATAGATAATATGAAATCATGAGGGAGGAAGGAGAGAGGAAAAGATGATGTTTGTTTCACATGTGTGGGTTGCTTATTACACCATAAGGTATGGTGTAACAGTTACACTCAAGACTTTGTTAGTCATAATACATCTCTAGGTACATTCCTCATGAAGCTCTACAACTTAATTTGCTCAAATATATTTAAGAAGTTATTAAGCCATTATTAACAATTTTCACTATTTATCATTAGTATACTATATATACCAATTCTAAGTGGCTCCCACCACAAACTGATTCCAAAACGAAGTTGGTTGTAATAACTTTAATTAACAGCAAAAGCTAAATAAACCACTTTTATACAAAAGCAACAATATTCTTGATGATCTCATAAGCTTTTAGACTCATAGTTGACACACTTGTAAACAATCTCATTCTTCCTAGGGCCAAACAACTCAAATTTGAGGTTAATTGCAAAGGTGGTGCGGAGGGGGGGTTTCACCCAATAAGCGAGAGAGGAAAGGAGGAAAGATTAGGGAAAATCAAAAGTTGGCAAAAATGTTTTAGATTTTTTTTGTACTTGACATAATTATCAAGGGAAGCCATGAAATCGTAAAAACGTTATAGATTTTTTTGGTACTTCATTCACCTTCTCGTACAATTGTCACATCCCGTATAAATACAAATTCAACCACGCTATTTGACACGAACCAAATCCCCACCGGTCCAGGATCGGACCAGGCTGGACCGATGGACCGGATTTTTGGAATTCCTCGGACCGGGGAGCGGACCTGATTTTTCTGGTCCGGTCCAGGTTTGGACCGGAAAAATCAGGTCTTGTCCAAGTCCAAACCTGTTAGGACCTGTTTTTTTAAAAAAAATTGGGCTTCTAAACACAAAACTCGAAATAAGTATAAACACAAAACCAAAAACTCAAATTATAAGTATACATCGTAATTCATAAGTATGAACTAAACCTAAAAATTAAACAAAAAAAAATTGTAAACAGATGATACGAAATGGTGAAACTTGAAGTCACAGTACATAAAATCACACGCAATTCGAAGTATAAATTATAAATATAAACACAAAACATATCGATGAGAATTTGAGAAACTGAAAACAAGTATAAACACAATTCGAATTTTGAAGTATACATCATAAGTACAAATTAAACCGAAAATTTTAAAAAAAGAAACTAAAAACAAAAAAACCAGATTCACAACTCGAACTCTCGAAGTCTTCAAGAAATGGCGAAATTGAAGAAAAAAAACAGATTTAGAACTTACCAGTGAGAAATCTCATGCACCCTAGATCCTTGATATATATGTTCAATAATGTCGGTACACTTATTCTGGACTTCAATTTGGCTATGCGAGTATGCCAAATGTTAACAATTGCTTCCCAGATCCAAAATTTATACTTTGGTCAACATAATTTTGATATCAATAGTCCCCCGGGATATGCTCTACATAATTTGGTCGGCGTCGGCATTGGCGTGAGGTGTGACCACGTGAGATTAAGGGGAAAAGTTATGGTTTCTTTAGGAATGAGGGAGGAAGAGTGAAAATAACTTGTTTAGTCATTCAGTTACTAATAAGGATGACAGGGTTTTCAAAAAAAATACGAATATCCAGGGTTTGGACTGGACCGGAAACCCAAAATCACCATTTTCCACGGATTGGAGACCGGACAAGAATCTCCGGACCAGTGTGGTCCAAAATTTGGTCCGACACTACCCTCTGCACACCCCTAAATCCCCATCCACACCATCTATCACCCGCCAAAAATTCCACCCATATCCGCCTATCCATCAACCGTGGATGGGGCGAATGGAAAATGAATGATACTAGAAAACAATTTGGTATGTTTAGTTAATTCGAAATTTTTCGATCTCAACTTATCCGATCCGATCCGATCCAACTTATTTTTTTCGATCCGATCGATCGAACTTATTTTTTACGATCGATCGATCGATCGATCTCGATCGATCCGATCGGGCGATACGATTCAATCGATCGATCCGATCGATCGATACGATCCGATATGATCTTATCTTATCTTTTAAAAAACATATTATTACTAATATTATTATTACTTTGTATTTCATTACTAGTATTACTATTATTATCAATTTATTAGTATGCACAACTTTCAATAATAATAATAATAATAATAATAATAATAATAATATAAATAATATAATAATAATAATAATGATAATAACAATAATAATAATAATAATAATAATAATAATAATAATAATAATTATTATTATTATTATTATTATTATTATTATTATTATTATTATTATTATTATAGCATAATTAGTTTTTTTTTTTTGAAAAAGAGCACATTAGTATATGAACACACAATTACAAAATAAAAGGCTAAAGGCGCTTGGGTCGATGGCGTGGCATTGGCTTACCTCCCATGGGAGCAGAGGTTCAAATCTTGGTGGAAGCATATATTTTAATATTGTTGTGGGTGGGGGAGGGGGTTGGGGCTTGTGGGGTCTTTAGGTGAGTGACCTGTGCGAAGACCCGCAGAGAAAATTACATCTTACCGGGATTCCAGAAAGGGGCTCAAAAAAATTAAAAATAAAAAAAAACACTCATGTTCAAGGTCCGTTAATAATAAAAATTTAGGTAGTAATGAAAAGAACATATAATGATATTAAAAAAGAACATATACTCGAAAGAAAGCATACAAGATCTATTTAAAGAACACATTTTAAAAATAAAAGATAGATGTTATTTTAATATTGATGACATGTTTGGATCTAACTAACAACATGTTATTTGTTATATCAATAAATTGTTCTTTTTTATCATAAATAAACCTATAAATATATATAATCATATGATCTTGAACAAAATGGTTAAATATTCTTCTTATATCGTTGTCTTGTTTCTATATAAACTTTGTTTTTAAAGATAAGTTGAAATCCTTTGTAGGGAAAATTTTAAACGTGATGACAACACCATTAGGTTATCCCATACTACTCATATTTTATATAAACTAGTAATATATAATTTATATTATTCTACCAAAATTCTTTTAAAAAATAAACATCATATACTATTGTCATGTTCGTTACATGTACAACATCAAAAAGAACATCACATATCAAAATTATTAATTTGAATAAATATAAAAAAGAACACTTATAAATGCCAAAAGAACATCCTTCTTCTTGAACACAAATAGCTTCAAATAGTGATATCAATGACATTTATAATAATAGCAACGACATTAATAATAATTACCAATATTAATATTTAATAATTACAACAAGGACAATAATAATAATCTTTTTGACAAATGTACTAGTAAATAGTAATATTAATAGTAATAGTAATTGTATATAGTAGTAGTAGTAATAATAATAATAATAATAATAATAATAATAATAATAATAATAATAATAATAATAATAATAATAATAATAATAATAATAATAATAATAATAATAATAATAATAATAATAACAACAACAATAATAATTATTACAATAACAATAATAGCATTAGTAATACTAATAATCATAATAATCATGATGATAATAATAATAAGTTTTTAAATATAAGCATAATCTGAACTTATCTGATCTGAACTTATCTGATCTGATCTGATCTGAACTTATACGATCCGATCGATCCGATTCGAACTTATTTTTACGATCGATCGATCGAACTTATTTTTTTCGATCGATCCGATCGATCCGATCCTGGCCCGATCCGATCGATCCGAAATAAGCAAAAATAAGGTGAACTGAACATAGCCTTAGTCATCGATTAACAGCAAATCAACTAAATATTAATTATTAATTCTTAATACATGCCAAAATTTAATACTAATAATAATATATATAGTAATATATTATATATACTTCCTCCGTTCCGAATCAAATGCAACAATTTAGTTGACACAGACTCCTAAGCAGAATTTCTTAAGGGTTAATTAACAAAAGTGAGGGGCAAGTGTTTAGTTTAATTAAGCACCACTTGTGATTTGTTTAGCATAGTCCTTGGTCATAAGATCTCCCCAAAAGGGATTGAGGTGGATAGGGCTAAAATTGAGGTTATTGAGAAATTGACTCCCCCAACTTCGGTGAAGGGAGTGAGATCTTTTCTTGGGCATGCGGGCTTTTATTGCCGCTTTATTAAAGATTTCTCAAAAATCTCAAAGTCCCTCTCCAATTTGCTTCAAAAAGACTTTGAATTTAAATCTGACAATGATTGCAACCCCCCCCACCCACCCCGATTGTGTACTTATCTTCACACGGAGGTCCGTGTTTGATTTGGTTTGGGGGGTATTTTCATTGTTTGGGTGATTTTTACTTTTCGGGGTAAGTGTTAGGAGACTCTTGTTGCTATTTTTGATGGATTTGTTGCTTATGATTGTGGTTATGCTTGGTGAATGGGCCAATGCTTATTAATATGTGTCAAGCCATTTTTTTTTCTTTTTTGTTTGCTTCCTTAGTCTTTAAGAAAAAGAAAAAAAAATCCAAAAATAACCTTTCTTTCTTATTTCGTTTTCCTACTTTATTTTATCTTTCTATCTTCATTTCCTTTTCCTTTTCTTTCAATCTTTGTTTTAGTTCAAACAAACAAAAAAAAATATTTGAAAAACAAAGAAAAACAAAAAGAAGTGTTAGCTTTGAATAAAGTTTTGATTTCCTTGCCCAAGGAAGATGCTAGTTGATGATATATGTGGATTCCTTGCTTTGTCTTTGAGTATATGTTTAGAGGCTCCTTTTGGAAGAGTGTGAGCTTGGGTTGTGGTGTTTTAGAGCACCATTAACCATGATCTTAAAATAAGATCATGTGCACAATTTTAAAAAAAATTCCCTTAACCATGAGTGAAAGTAAGATTGAGGGTTGGTTGGGAGCAAAATAATGTATGGGACGAGTGAAAAGATGATTAGGCGTGGGAGTGGGACCCACCGCCTGATCTGGCGAAAATAATTTTTTTTGCCTTTCCCTAGTCAAAACAACGCGTTTTGGTTGTAGCTGTGAGAGATGCTCCATCCAACGCACAACGTTTTGGCTGACAGAATATCAAAAAAAAAAAAGTTGCTGACTTTTCTGATGCGCGTGTCAGAATTTGACACTTGTCAAATTCTAACAGGAGAGAGAAATAACACAATTACAAATATTAAAAATGCAATATCCTAAAAAATACAAAGCAAAAAAAAATAACAATGGCTCTATTTTTCCGAGCTCTACAAATAGAGACCCATTTTGTAATTTTTCGGACAAAATTTTTTTTTAGCTATTTACTTATTTCCTGTAATTTTGCTTATTTTATATGAAAAATATTCCATTTTTACACTCTAAAAAAATAATAAACAATACCTTTATGCATTTAATTTAGTTAATGCTAATTATGTATTTACTTAATTATTATTTTTTATTAATTAGTAATGAATATTTCATATTATTAAAAAGTAAATAATATAAATATTGTATAATAGTGGTTGGGTGATGAGAGAGAAAAAGTAGTTGGGTGGGTAAAAAAGTAAGAGATAGAGGAAAAAGAAGTTGGGATAACCTTTTTTTGGTTTATGGTTAAGAGGATGGGTGCGAAAAGATTGTGGGATGTTATTTTTTAGAGAGCGGAATTTAAAAAGAGAGTGGGATTATCTTATTTTAAGATCATGAGTAATGGTGCTCTTATGAGGTGATTAATCTTGATTGCATTAGAATCTATCAAAATGAAACTAATGAATACTCAATTGGATGTCTAGTCTTGAATCTTGACTATGTTGCTCATGCTTGGATAATTTTAGTTTCAAATTTGCAGTCCCTTGTGTCCCTAGATATGCTCATCATGTCCCCAAACAAAGCTCTACCAGAAACTTAGTTTTTACTTCTTTTCGTTTGTAATAAGTGGCACAAAAAGCTATAAGTTCTTATGTTTCTCTTTAGTGAGTAGTTACTTCTCCTTTGTATAGCAAAAATTCCCGTAATAATAAGGGAAAAATAAAAAGCCAAAAACAATAAAAAAAAAGGCGTGAAAAATGAAAAAAAAGGGTGAAGAAAAACGAAAAGCAAAAAGAATAGAAGAATTTCAAAAAAAGAGGTGAATTTGTGGATGCCTCACACACTTAGTTCTATTTTTCTTAAGTTTTGAGCAGAGTGGAGTCTAAGGCCTATTTGTGTGTCAAGGGATGGTGGACTAGTGGTTTAAACTTCTATAACACTTGAAGAGCCCTAAGTCTTTTGAATAGCTAGGTGTTCTCTAATGAGCGAGTAAAAAGTCTAATTAGCTGTCCTATTGTAATCTTCATTAGTTTCTTTCTCTACCCATAACCTATGAGTACACTTGGAAATTAGTTGTCTAGAAAGTTGCTCTCTATCCTTGCTTGTGAACCGTTTCATTGATAGTTGACTTGGGCATAAATCTTGAGTTTGTTGAATAAATAGTTGATGAAAATCTTGAGTTTGTTCACTTGACCCACCCGGGTCAGGTTTGGAGAGAGCCAAACTTCGTTCCTGATCACGCGACCCGCCCGGGTCGTTTAAGTGACCCACCCGCGTCACGTCCACCCGAGCACTGATATGTCATATTTATATATAGCTTTTAGGTGCATTTAGGTTGCATTTTAGAGCATTTAGATTCATATTTAGGTTCATTATTGCATCATATTCTTAAGTTATGTTATTCTACTCTTATTCGGTATGTTTTCTTGTTTTTGATGAATTTCAGGTAATGAGAACGTATTTGGAGTATATTTAGCTAAACTTGAGGATTATGAGCACTTGGAAAGAAGTTACGATGCATAAGGATCGTATGGATATGTCATAGTACGAGTTTGAGCGAAAACGAAGCGGAAAATCATTAGAAGAAATGTGAAAAAGGAGTCATGTCTACTCTTCTGATTATAACTTTTGATGTGCTTCTTAGAATCAAGAAATTCCAGTTGGGTTGGAAACTAGACTTGAAGGGCTTTCCAACGATAGGTCACATGCCCCAAATGGACTTCTGGTTTAAGAGATACAGCATTCGCAAGTTGATGCAAAATCGCAGTTTTCCCGCCCGACCGGGCGGTTTCGCCCGACCGGGCGAGAAGAAATCTTCTTCAGACTCCAAGGCATGTCCGCCCGGTCAATCGGGCGAGAAAGGAGCCAAAATCGTTTGCGCGCCCGACAGGGCGGCCTTGCTCGGTTGACCGGGCGAAATTGTTCCTTTGCTCGTAAGTTCAAGACAACGTCGCCCGACCGGGCGGTTTGGCCCGGTCGACCGGGCGGATTTTCGGGAATATTTATTTTTGCCTTTTTTAGCCGGTTTTGTAAAAACTATAAATAGGTCTTCTCTCTCTCTCCCAAGACACCTCCTTTATCACGTTATTTCTTAGTTTTATGTTTAGTTTAGTTTTCTTCTTTCTCTTTAGTTTAAACCCTAGTTTTTCATGTTCTTCATTAATTCATTAGTTTTGTTATTTCATTCTCTCTCTTTTACTGATTTCTTTAATTATGCTTTCGTTTGTTGATTTATATTTTATTACTTATTTCATGATTGAGTAGTCTTATTTTCTAGGGTTTGGGAATCCATGTTTATACGATATGATTATTGATTTATATTTATTCATGGTTTGATTAGTTTTGATATTTCTAATTGATTAGTGTTTATATTATTAATCTTGCAATCTGATCAATTGTCTGATTAAATATTGCTAATATCGAGTCATAGATCGAGAGATAGTACTTTATGGAGGCTTACCTACAATTAGCAAATCTGATTATGTTGAGCGACCGTACTAGCATATGTTGATTTGAGAGCATTAAGGCCCGACCGTAGGATTAACCTGTGTTCTAGATATCTGATTAATCGAACTATTGATGATATTTTGATAGATTGTGAGTATAAACATGGTGAACCATTGCCCTAGATTTTTTTACTTTGATTTTCATAATTTGATTAGTTTAGAACTTTAAATATCATATTTCTGATCTTGTTCAGTTTTCCTATACTATAGAAGCTGGATTAAAACGACCATCTCTCTGTGGATTCGACCCTACTTACCCTACTACATTGTTAGAAGGTTTTGCAGGAATTATTTTTGACAGGTGTACGACATCCTATCAAATTTTGGCGCCGTTATTCTTGATAGGAGTTATTCTTGTTTTCATATTATCCTTCCTCAAGCCCCGCTGAGCCTTTCTGACTATGTTTGATTGCTACCTACATTACAAGTCATTGGCCTCATTTGATATTTGTCCTAAGCCTAGCTTGGGGGAGCGAGTATTAGTTTTGGTTTGGTTTGTATTGAATTGAAGTGCTCTAGTTGTGGTTTAGATGGATGGAAAAATATGTTTAGTGAGCTTGGAAATTGAAATGAAAGTTCAAAAAAAGAAACACAAAAGAAAAAGTGAAATATGAAATGAAAAAGAAGTGAAAAAAAAGTTGTGAATAAAGTGAAATAAAAAGGGTTATGATTGAATTTCTTGAGTGAAAAGTGTTGTTGATTATATTTGGAGATTGTTGGTTGTTGTACGGAGTTATTATGACCTTTCTTGGTCATGTTTTCAGTTATATGATGCTCCCCCTTCTTGGTTTTTCCACCACAATTCCCAAATTATTTTCCATACCTTTAACCTCAACCCCATTACAACCCTTAAAAGTCCTCTTGATCATTGTGCATTGTATTGTTGAGTATTAAGTGAGTCAAAAGTCAAATTTAAAGAGTTTATGTTTCATCTAAGTCGACTTGTTTTAGGTTGAGTGTCATCATTTATCCTTTAAACACATGAGAGATTTGAGCACACATGACTATAGTGAGGTCTGTCAGGTTTGGTTAAATCCAACTTGGGAGAGATGGTATGTGGTATGATTGGAGAGTCGATTGCGATACATGACATGATATGCAGCTTTCTTCGAGCTTGTTTTGATGCTTGGTTTGTGTAGTGATTTTATCTCTTGTGTTTTCAGTTGAGTGTTTAGCCCTGTTGTAGTCCTATACTGTAGGTCGTCTTTCTTTTCCAATGTTTATGTCTTATTGCTTGGGGACAAGCAATGGTTTAGCATGGGGGAGTTTGATATGTCATATTTATATATAGCTTTTAGGTGCATTTAGGTTGCATTTTAGAGCATTTAGATTCATATTTAGGTTCATTATTGCATCATATTCTTAAGTTATATTATTCTACTCCTATTCAGTATGTTTTCTTGTTTTTGACGAATTTCAGGTAATGAGAACGTATTTGGAGTATATTTAGCTAAACTTGAGGATTATGAGCACTTGGAAAGAAGTTACGATGCATAAGGATCGTATGGATATGTCATAGTACGAGTTTGAGCGAAAACGAAGCGGAAAATCATTAGAAGAAATGTGAAAAAGGAGTCATGTCTACTCTTCTGATTATAACATTTTATGTGCTTCTTAGAATCAAGAAATTCTAGTTGGGTTGGAAACTAGACTTGAATAGCTTTCCAACGATAGGTCACATGCCCAAAATGGACTTCTGGTTTAAGAGATACAACCTTCGCAAGTTGATGCAAAATCGCAGTTTTCCCGCCCGACCGGGCGAGAAGAAATCTTCTTCAGACTCCAAGGCATGTCCGCCCGGTCAATCGGGCGAGAAAGGAGCCAAAATCGTTTGCGCGCCCGACAGGGCGGCCTTGCCCGGTTGACCGGGCGAAATTGTTCCTTTGCTCGTAAGTTCAAGACAACGTCCCGGTCGACCGGGCGGTTTTTCGGGAATGTTAATTTTTGCCTTTTTTAGCCGGTTTTGTAAAAACTATAAATAGGTCTTCTCTCTCTCTCCCAAGACACCTTCTTTATCACGTTATTTCTTAGTTTTATGTTTAGTTTAGTTTTCTTCTTTTCTCTCTCTTTACTTTAAACCCTAGTTTTTCATGTTCTTCATTAATTCATTAGTTTTGTTATTTCATTCTCTCTCTTTTAGTGATTTCTTTAATTATGCTTTCGTTTGTAGATTTATATTTTATTACTTATTTCATGATTGAGTAGTCTTATTTTCTAGGGTTTGGGAATCCATGTTTATATGATATGATTATTGATTTATATTTATTCATGGTTTGATTAGTTTTGATATTTCTAATTGATTAGTGTTTGTATTATTAATCTTGCAATCTGATCAATTGTCTGATTAAATATTGCTAATATCGAGTCATAGATCGAGCGATAGTACTCTCTGGAGGCTTACCTACAATTAGCAAATCTGATTATGTTGAGCGACCGTACTAGCATATGTTGATTTGAGAGCGTTAAGGCCCGATCGTAGGATTAACCTGTGCTCTAGATATCTGATTAATCGAACTATTGATGATATTTTGATAGATTGTAAGTATAAACATGGTGAACCATTTCCCTAGATCTTTTTACTTTGATTTTCGTAATTTGATTAGTTTAGAACTTTAATTATCATATTTCTGATCTTGTTTAGTTTTCCTATACTTTAGAAGCTGGATTAAAACGACCATCTCTCTGTGGATTCGACCCTACTTACCCTACTACATTGTTAGAATGTTTTGCAGGAATTATTTTTGACAGGTGTACGACAGCCTATCAAGCACTCGGGTCGGGTCCCCCACCCGGGTCGCGGCGTTTTCCGGTTCTTATTTCTTTGCTTTGATACGTTCGTACGAGGGCTTTGTTGTAATTTACCTGTTTTATTTTAGGACTATATAAGAGAAACTCCTCTTATTTTAGGTTAAGCTAATTTTATTTTCAGATTAGAGAGATTTAATTTTATTTAACACTCAAACTTTAGAACCCTAGGAGAGAGAAAGTTGAGGTTTGAAGCTTTTGAACTCCATTTTCACATTTATGCAAGCTTAAAAGTTGGTAATTTCTTGTTTATTTCATCTTCTCTTTCCTTTGTATTGTTTATTGTCATTGTTTTGTTGCTTAGATCTTGTTTATTATTAGTTGTTGATTTTCCCCCTTTTCTCTTCTCTCCATGGTTATGGTGATGAAGTTATTTCAAGTCATGTTTGCTTTATTTCCATGATGTGTGAGTAGTTTCCCACTAGGGGAAGGGATGTAACCTTCATTTACTCTTTGGATCCTAAGTCTAAGTTAGGGGGTTAACATTTGGGGTTGAACTTGTTGATCAAACTTGCTTGATGTGGTTTGTTGGGTGCTTGATCACCACTTGACTTGCATATTTGGATTTCCTAGTGAAGGATTGAGAGATGAAGCTAGGAATAAACTAAGTTTGGTTGATAGACTAGGATCTCCATGAAAATAGGTGTTTTCTAGTTTAGGGAAGCCTGATTAATCATGTTGTGCTTGATTTGGCTAGATTAGTTGCTCATGCCATGAGAATAGGTCATGAGTGACTAATCAAACTCCTCTAATTAGCTCGAGAGAGTAATTAGAGTTCTCATATGCATGATTTTCCCCTTGAGACCCCCATTTGTTTCCCTTTGATTTTGATGATTGGATTATTGGATTGAATGTTGGTGAATCCCCTAATCCCCTAGTTCCTTTACCCTTATTTTATGTCCTTTACTTGTCTTGTTGATTTATTTTGCCAATATCCTAGTTTCCTTAGACTTTAGAATTATTGCTTAACTTTCAAAAAAAAAAACCAAATATAGATTTAGCTCATTGTAATTAGCGAATTAACCCTTGATTAACCCTACTTCCTTGTGGATTCGACCCTATACTTACCCTATCTTTGGTAATTTAGCACTATATTTGGCAAGTTTACAACGACCCGTCAAATTTTGGCACCGTTGCCGGGATAGTAGCGGTTAACATTGGTTAATTTCTTAGTTTGGAGACTAAATTGTATTTTTCTTTTTTTCTTTTTTTGGTGTGTTTACCTCTTGGTTGTTTTTACTAATATTCTCCTTAGCTTTGTTGGTTGCATGTCAAGAAGATTGAGGGGCGATCCAACCATCCCCATTGATCATAACCTTGAAAATACATTCAGGCAATTAAGGAGAATCTTTAGGGAACCCACGGTCCAACCTTCGATCGTCGAACAACCGGGTTTTGACCAAGAGTCGTCTATTTCCACTACTTCTAGCACTATGGAGGATGAAGCTCCTAGAGCATTACGGGACTTTGGGCATCCCGAGACCTTTGAACTCAAAAGTGGAATTCGCCGCCCAACTACCACCGCCAACTTCGAATTTTCTCCGCATTTGATTCGCATGATCAAACAAGAGCATTATGGGGGTATGACTCATGAGTGCCCTCTGGAGCATTTGGCTAATTTCTCGGAGTTATGTGCTACGGTGAAGCAAAACAATGTGATCAGAGTTTGTGAGGCTCAACCTATTTCACTTCTCTCTTGTGGGCAAGGCTAAGAAATGGTTGCAATCCATTACGGAAGACTCTTTGACTACTTGGGCACAAGTGACCGCGGCTTTTATGGATGAATTCTATTCTCAAGAGAAGACCTCCGAAGCTAGGGCCTTCAAAGATTTTGCCCTCACCATGGTTATAGTCAATGGATGCTTATGCAAAGCTTCTATGATGGTCTTCTTTGTGACCCGTACAAGCCTTGATTCGGGTGCGGGAGGCAAACTAACATAACTTCCGGTTGACAATATTGAGCCTACAATTGAAGAGGTAGTAAGACACTACTCTTGGGGGAATTCTACTAGAATCGCTAACAAGAAGAATGTAAGCAAGGGCAAGTATGATCTTGATGCTATTGACCACGTTAATGCAAAACTTGATATCCTTGCAAAGAAGTTGGGCATCTCCTAGCCAAGACACTTCACAAGCTTTTTCTTGTGAAATTTGTGGTGAATCGGACCATGCTAGTTCTTATTGTGGTGGGTCTATGGACCATGTTGCATGGGTGAATTCTAGAGGTGAGGGAAATCCTAATTTCAATAATCAAGGAAGATGGAACAACAATGCAAGTGGTGGATGGAAGAACCCTCAACCATCTCAACCTTACCAAGTCTCAAATAGACCACCTGGATTCCATAACCCCCAACAAGCATTCATACAACCACCCCTGGAGCTCCCTTTAACCAAATCAATCCAAACAAACTTCCCTAGAATCAGTGGCGTATCCATAATTTTCAAATCGGGGGTACTGTAACTAATTAAATAAACTTGGTCTCAACTATCTAGCGGAGAAGTAGATGAAGTTTCTTGAGATTTCATTTTCTTGAACATAAATTGTCGAAGATCGGGTTGTTTCCCATTTGATATTTTCGATCTAGGTGTCATTTGACTCATTTCCTATATCTAATACACAAATAAACTAATCACTATCTACTAAATAGTCCATATGAAAACCAAATTAATAACCAACAATCAATCCATCTTATAAATCAATTAATTCAAACTAATTCACAAACACATTACAATTCACCAAATTCCTATATACTAGTATTACTAAATTAAAACTGACCCAATTCATAAACTAAAACAAAATTGAGCAAAATACATCAACATGATTATAGTTGACAAGCAAAATAAAATCACAGCAAATGAGTACATTTGGCTGTCAAACCGATTGAAATTGAAAAAGTACAATAAAATGACAAAAATTACAGTAATTCAACAATAGCACTTCTCGAATCTCGGCGGCAGATTTAAATTCAGCAACATTCAACATTCAACAAATTGAAAAAGTACAATCATTTACATTCAACAACATTCAACGACATTCAACATTCAACAAATTGAAAAACTACAATCATAACAAGGATTTAAATTCTTAGCGGCAGATGCACTAACCGAAATGCGGGAATGGCAGAATCCGGCAGCGGCGTGAGGCGGTGAGGGCGAGTTTGAAGTGTGGGACTGGGCGGCGTCGGGCGTCGGCACTCGGCAGACTTTTCTTGGCGGCAGAATGTGATGAGAGAGAGGTGAGAAAGTGATGAGTCACGCTTTCTTCACTGATATTTGGTTGTTTGTTTAATTTTTTTATTAAAAAATGATTTAAAATCTGACAAAAGTACAAAGTAATAAATGAAAGGAATAGGAAAAACACACCCTTTTCCTTTTGTACGCTGCCACTCTTGGGACTCGTGCTATTGCTGTCAGCCTTCTCACCCAAATGCAACGATAATTTAGAAAAAAAAAGTTTCTCATTTTTTTTGCTTCGGGGGTACTGCAGTACCCCCAATGAACCCTCTAAATCTGCCACTGCCTAGAATCCACTCTCCAACTCTTCCTAGCCCAACAAACAAAACCAATGCCGATAATGATAGGAAGTTTGGGGAGATAAACACTTCCCTCCAACAAATGAATGCACACAACAAGATGATCGAGACAAAACTTGCTCAAGTGGCTCAACAAGTAAACCACAACTCCTCAAATTCTTCTATCCAACTTCCTAGCCAACCAATCATCCGAGAGCAAGCTAAAGCCATCACTTTGAGATCCGGGGATCACTATGAGGGTCCTAAGACGCCCACACTTGATGATGCTAATCCTTCCAAGGAAAGTGAGAATGTTGATAGTGGAGTGGATAAAGAGGTTGAAAATTTCATTGTGGAAGACATTCACGAGGATGGGACTCCTATAGTTGTTGAACCCGAAAAATCAAGCAAAGAGACTCCTCCAATGAAGAGCTACACTCCTCCGGTTCCATATCCTCAAAGGTTAGCAAAGAAGCACTTCAATGACAAATTTGTCAAGTTTCTTGAGGTAATGAAAGGTTTACAAGTTCATATTCCGTTTCTACAAGCTATGGCTCAAATGCCTACCTATGCCAAGTTTCTACAATAACTTCTTTCTAACAAGTCCAAACTTGAAGAAAGTTCCACCATTGCTCTCACCGCCGAAGTTAGTGCGGTCCTCCAAAACAAGCTCCCCAAAAACCTTGAAGATCCAGGGTCTTTCTCCATACCTTTGAGAATTGGAAATTTGGAGCCAAAGAGAGCATTGGCCGATCTTGGGGATAGTGTAAGCCTAATGCCACTCTCCATTGCAAAGAAGCTCAACTTTGAGCTTAAACCCACAAGAAAAGTGATGCAACTAGCGGACCGCTCGGTTAAAGTACCACCACCACCTAATGCCGCCACCACCTAATCCACCACAACCAGCGAGGGACTACCACCACAACCACCACTAAGGCACCACCAACACCGCCGAAACACCACCACCATTAAAACACTACCAACACCACCGAAATCCACCACCAAACCCCAATTTTACCACTAACACCATCGAAATCCACCACCAAACCCCAATTTCACCACTAACACCACCGAAATCTACCACCACCCCCCATCAAAACCCACTCTACCTCCATAACAACTTGAAGGCGAGAGAAAGAGATCAAAGAGAGAGAGAGAGATGAATGAGAGAAACAAATCGAGAAGAGAGAGAAATCGAGGAGAGAGAACGACGAGAAAAGAGATCGAAGTTGGAGTAGAAAGGCGGGAGATCTGATGGAAAACCTTAGATCGCGACTTATTGTTGTGGGTGGAAATCGCATCTGATTGTTGTGGGTGGTTGTGGAAATTGTGCAGCGTATAGCGGTTGCGGGTGTTGGTGGAAATCGTGACTGGTGGGTTTTGTGGAATCAGTTTCAGTGGTGGTTGTTGGTTGGGCGGTGGGTACTGGTTGTGCGGTGGCCGTTGGTTGGTCGATGTTGGAGATGGTAGCATCGATGAGGGTGGAGAAGGTGGTGGTGGCTGTGGGTAATAAACTTTGATGGTGGTAGTTTGGTGGATGTGGGTAAAGATGTAACACCCCGAAATTTCGCTCCTAAATTTTCGCGTTATTTTCCCTTCATTATTATTTTTGTTTCCCATGAACTCTAGAATATTTTGTTCTTGAAAATATTATATCTTATATTTTTCAACTTTATATTTACATACATCTATTTTTACATATTATATTTATATAATTTATTTGATTAGAAATTATATCTATATTTAGTAGTTAAATTATAAGTGTTTAATTAAACTATGTATTTTATTATACCGTTAGTTTGACGCGTTTGGACCGTTTGCGTAACGAGAAGTGGACTGACCACCCTTGATGTTTGAGGTGGCCGAAATTCAGTGGAAAAGAAGAGGATTTGAAGAGTTTAATTTGATTTTTGTAACATTTGTAACTCCCTTATTAATCTATTTGTAACCCCCCTCCTCTTCATTCCCTTTTAACCCACCTTTACTCCTTTAGAGCTAATTCTAATCAGCCAAAAAAAAAAATTATCTACATACCCAGCATTTCAGCCGTCCATTGAAGGAAAAAAAGAATAGAGAAACCAGTCCTTGTTCTTCACACAAAACCCTTCATTCTTGCACTACAATATCTATCCTTCTCCATTGTTAATCCTAAGTTGCTAAGTATGGTTTTGGGTTGCTAGGAGGTGAATATTCGGAGCACGTCTCGGTGCAAGAGGAAGAACGGTAGTCGGTTGGCATTTGGCTTCACACCTCCAGTTGCCCCAGGTAACTAACGGCGACCTTAGAACGGTTAGAATTCGTATAGGAAATATGCTAGTTTTAATACTTAGGTTGAGTTGGTTTTGTTTTAGGAATTTGAGTGGGAATGACTACATGTTGTATATTTGTTTGTATTGATTTCTATGAATTATATGATGGTCGGTTACTTGTGTAAATTTTAGTTGTTTAATGGTTATATATATTTAGAGTCATGATTATTATGTTTAGGTTGATATCTGGAGTTATTATATGCACCATTTCATGTTGCTATTAGCTTGTTTACTACGATTATCATGGAAGAGTTTTATTGATTATCATATGTCTAAAGCATAAATCTTTGTGGTATAAGCATGTAGTTGAAATATGGGTTGTTGTATTGCCTTGCTTCGCTTTCCGGCGTCGTTGCTCGCATATATTGCTCACGGACATCACTGTATGGATTGTGGTGGCTACTTGTTGCCGCTGCTATGGCTGTATTTGCAGCCATGAGTTGGTATGTCTTGTGCCACGTTCGAAGTTATGTTGGGGCTTGGTGCTTGGTGCTTGGTGCGCAGGTTGTAGCTCATGTTGTCTTTGTTTAGCGTCTGTTGTGGTCTCTAATTTTGTGTTGTTGTTGAGGATGATGATGACCTGTTGTTGTATGCCTTTTATTTTATTTTTCACTTAGTGAAGTGAACTCTTGTGGTTAATACGTAATGTTAGCATGACATGTTGTAGCTTAGTTTTGCTTTGTATTTATGAGTTTTATTAGTTTATCTTGAGTTGTAAGTTGTGAGTTTTAGAATATTGTTAAATATATGTATAATATGTGGTCAGTTCTATTATTTATTTATTTTCGTTTTGTTCTATGATGTGTTAAATCATATTTTATTGCATTATTATTATAATTATTATTTTGAGAAGAGTTTTATTGAGAATTGAAATTCTTGGTTGCGATCCTATGTTTTCTGCTGATTTGATGTAAGGCCTTAAGGGCATCCATATGATTTTGATGATTAAAGTATTACTTTATTATTATTTGTATGAGAGCAAGATATCCAGAGGGACGGAATCCCAAGGTGAAGAACATGCAAATCATAGGACGGAATCCTAGGTATACCTTGGTTTTGTTGTCGTCCGAGAGGTCGGTGGGGACGGAATCCGACACCGCATCGGGAGTATGACCATTCTTAGACACAGGCAGTAGGGGACGTAACCCATAGGTTGTCCTGGAGGTTGCGATCTGACCTTACCATAGGAAGTGGGTTGCGATCCACTAGCGTTCAGTTCTCTCTCAAACTAATTATATTATTTTATTACTTTAAACTTTGATGGTTTATGTTGTTGATATGTATAGTTATTTATCCATTTTGTTTATTATGTTATCTTTACCTATTTAAATTAAGCATGTTGTACTATCTTTGTTTAAGTGTTTTATTTGATTATTTGAAGTTTACCATTGAGATGTTTTTGTGTGACTTGATTATTAACACTTTTATAACTCTTATATGGATCCTAATTGAGCTGAGAGAGCTATTAGTTACTCCCCACTAATTGTGGATGTTTGTTGATATATTTTACAGGTAATTATTTCGTGTTATGGGAAATGAGAGAAGGCTATTTAGGATTTTTTGTTTGAGACGTTTTATTTTATTTATATTTACTACTTTGGGTTTATGAGGTTGTATTGCCTCTTTATGCATATTTTGGATTATCTTAATTGGGTTTTATTTTTATTTAGTTTAATTTAACCTTTGTTTAGAGTGACATTTCCGTCAGGCGACCGTTATCGCCATTTTTTATGTAAAATGTTTTATTTTGATTATAATATGTTTATAAAAGGACGGAGTGTTACAGTTGGTATCAGAGCAAATGATCCAAAAACTCTCATTGAGTTGCTACATATTTTATGGGAAATGTGTAGTTGTTGTAACTAGGATTATTAGTTTCTTAGGATTCAAGAAAAGTACTTAGTGAGAGTTACTTGGGTAGGAAGAAATTCTTGGGAAATATTTTGCTTTAAAGGAATTTAGCAGGCTACTCATTCCAACAAGATGCATATTTCTTTTAGGGAGCTCAATTCCTTAGTTACTCCACAGTTAAGCGTGCTTGGCTGCGAGTAGTCTTGGGATGGGTGACCTCCTGGGAAGTTTCTCTGGGTTCGCATGAGTGAGGACAAAATGCGTCGGAAGAACTTGTGTTGGTTATTGAAGACAATTGTTGGACCTGGATGCGCATTGGTGACAATATACTCGACCCCGGATGGGTCGGGTGTTACAAAAGAGGAGAGGGATAATGAAGGGTTTAATTATGTAGTTTATGTAATTTCATTAGTTTAAGTTAACATGTTAGTCATATTTAGTTCATTAAGTTGAGGGTAATTTAGTAACTTAACCATTAAAATCTTACCAAAAATGAAAAGAAAGAATTTGTTGCATTTAATTTGAAATTGTCGTTTAAGGAAACTGGTGCATTTAATTCGGAACGGATGAAGTATTATTATACTATATATATTATTATATTTATCTATATTTATTAGTATTTATAAGTATATTACTCCCTCCGTCCCAGAAAGATCTGAACACTTGTTGGGACACGTATTTTAAGGTGATAAGTTGTAGTGCGGTTATCAAATATTATTTTATTTAAAAAGTGAATGTGATAGGAGTTTGTGGGTTATTTTTTTATTAGAGGAGAGAGAAAGTTGGGTAATTTGTTATTGATAAAAGGTTGAGTGGAGAAAGTGTTGCAATCTCATCATGAGATGCCAACATGTCCTCTCACACAAAAAGACAAAAAACAAACGCTGAACTTTGGTACTGACTTGTACCAAAGTTCAGTAAAATTGGTACCAAATACAGAGGGAAATTTTTATAGTAGACCTGGGTGTACCATGATCATGGTATACCCAAGTAAATGCTCATTTGAAATTATCCAAATGAGCAAAATGAGCAAATGAGCAAATGAGCAAAATGAGCAAATGAGCAAATGAGCGAAATGAGTAAATGAGCAAAATGAGCAAAATGAGCAAATGAGCAAAAATGAGCAAATGAGCAAAATGAGCAAATGAGTAAAATGAGTAAATGAGCAAAATGAGCAAATGAGTAAATGAGCAAAATGAGTAAATGAGTAAATGAGCAAAATGAGCAAATGAGTAAACATTCTCAATAGGCAAGCATTTTTACTCATTTAAGAAAATGAGCAAACAGTTTTGCCCAAATGAGCAAACTTGGTGTCAAATGAGCAGTTAGGAAAACAAACTAATTACAGGTGAACAAACAAGAAAATGAAGAAAGAGATGAAATGAATAGAAAAAAAAAAGACTAGAGCAAGTACAGGAAGAGTTGACTAAGCACCAATAATCATCCAACACAAATTATGTAAATGAGCACATAATCTTCAATCATTCATTAAGAACAGGGATTTGAATTAAATGAGTATTCAACTTTCACAATGAGCAAATTAAAGCAAAAGAAATTTGACGTTAATTTAGGAGAAACTATTTGATTTTACAAAAGTGACACTAATCTCAAGCTAATTACTAGTGGTCATTCCCACCCACCATAAGGGCTCCATCAAGTAGCCATACCCACCAACACCTTAATCAAACAAACAACAATTAACAAAAAAAAACTCACATTTTTCACATAATCATATAAATCATATAAAATTACATTTTACATATGCTAGTATCAACCCCTTCAAATTATTGCTATTGTATATTGTTTTTCAATATACAAAATCCAATTGATATCCTTCCTACAGAGAAAAGACACCAATATTTTTTTCAATGACAATATCCCAACCAGTCAAAACTCCCTTTTCTCAAAAAGCAACAAAAAACCTCTCAAAGAAACAAGCACACTGAAGAAGCACTCCTCTGCACTCCAACAACACTGAAAGTGAAACACTTTCTCTCTCTCTCCTTCATTCTTCAAAAATGGCATTTCATGAAAACCCCATTTTCATTATCCTCTTTTCATTTCTCAGCGTCGTTCTCCATCGATTAGGGTTTTGAGGTCACAACTTTTTTTCTTTCGATCACCATGAGAGCCAAGGTAAAACTTTAATTCTTCTTCGTATTCATCGATTAATTCATAACTTCCATTTTTCTTCCATCAAATTAACGAAATTTTCTTCCATCAAATTTAACGAATTTTTCTTCCATTAATTGTAACAAAATCTTCTTCCTGTAATTTTAACCAGTTTCGTTAAAGGAAGGTGCTTCAAGGAAAGGTGTAGCAACAACAAAAGCAGCGGCAGCATCGCCGGAAAAAATGGCAGAGAAAGTACGCGGAAGAGGAAGAGGAAGAGGAAAGAGAGTACGGGGAATTTACCAACGTGCCCCTGAAGTTGTAATTTATTACAAAAATACCCCTGGGTGTACCATGCTCATGGTACACCCGGGTGTACCATGAGTGAACTCAAATACAGATACCAAAATTTAAAGTTGATACCAAATTACCAATACAAATACCAAAATTTAAAGTTGATACCAAATTACTGTACCAAAGGAGGTATTAGTGATACCAAAGTTCAAAGTTGATACCAAAGTAAGTATAATTGGTGCCAAAGTAAGTATAATTGGTACCAAAACTCAAAGTTGATACCAAAGTTCACTTACACTAGGTACCAAAATAAAATTTATTTTGGTATTGGTACCAATTTTACTGAATTTGGGTACCAAAATTCAGCGTCTGTTTTTTGTCTTTTTGTGCGAAATGTCAAGCGTGCCCCTGTGAGAGGCCATTTTGGCCTCTCACAATGAGTGGTCTAGACAAGCTCGGTTGAGTGTGGGCCAAAGGAGTATAAAAGAAATAATATATTAATAGTGTAACCATGCCAAAAATGAAAATGTTCAAACTAATTTGGGACAAATATAAAAGGAAAGTGTTCAGACTATTTTGGGATGGAGGGAGTATATATATATGACATGGGTGGATGGATGGAGGGAGTGATGGGTCAAAAAAAATATCACCATCTCCGACCCGCCCATCTACTTACTCCACCCGCCACCCACCCGTCACCCGCCTCATTACGGGTTTTCACCCATTTATCTGGGGCGGGTGGGTAGATAATCCACTCACCCATGGATTATTGTCAGCTCTACACTATCTGTATTTATACTGTATTTTTTCTTCTTTCTCCTTCCTCTACTTCTTCCTCCATAACCATCACCCCTCAACCACCGCTGCCACCACCACCTCCCGCCAGCCCCCACCCCCACCAGCAACCCAGCCGCACCCCTACAACCCTCCACCAGGCCTCCCAATCCCCACCGGCAGCCCCCCTTGGCCCCTTCCCCCTTACAGTCCAGCCCCCTCCCCTGCACCCCTCCCAACGCCCAACCCCCTCACGGCGCTCCTCTCGCAACCGCCCAACACCCCCTCCCCTCCTCCCCTCGTAGCCCCTCCCGCGCACTTTCTACTCCCCGCGCGAGGCCCCTCACTCCTTCTTCCTCTTTCTCCCTTTCCCCTCCCTTGTTCCGAAAATTCAAAAAAAAATGTTTATTGTTCTTCATGGGACCGCCTTTTTCGGTTCCTCCACGGTAGAATCACATTTTTTTTTTCGTTTCCAACAAGGTGGAGACGAAAAAATTGGTTCAATTCCGACTAAAACAATTCTAAAATTTTTATATTTTTTTGGTGAAATTATATATATATATATATATATATATATATATATATATATATATATATATATATATATATATATATATATATATATATATATATATATATATATATATATATATATATATATATATATATATAATATACGTATAAAAATACGAACGATGTTTAGTAAATACGGTTGGTAAATAGTAAACCCCTACAAATTCCATAGTGAAGTTCTTTCTAAATAATATTGTTAGCCATGCCTACAGATTTCGTTCAATAGGGAAAGATGGAGGCAGAGGCGACAGGGGGGACATGGGGGACAGTGTCCCCGCACTTTGGGAAAAAGAATTCACGGACTTTAAATAAAAAAAGCAAAAAGCAAAAAATGGACTCTTTTTGAAGTGTTTTGCGGAAATAAAAATTCTTATACCAAGATGAGTTGGTTGCTGCTCGATATTTGGAGTAAAAAGAAGATGGAAGCTGAACTTCTATTCGTCGCCCCTAAAGTACTTAAAATCGCCCCAACAACCTTGTGAATGTACCATTATGCCCTTAACTCCTTTTTACCATTTTACTTTATTGAAATTTATCCTTCATTTGAAATCTGAATTTTACCAATATACAATTCTCTCTAAAATCCCCAACAACCAATCGCAACTCATCACCCAACGCCATCATCCCCAACAACCCAATGCTATCATCGCCCGGCAAGGATGTCTTCTTCGAGACGAAGAGGTAAAATTTTTTTTTTTTACGTCAGTAAACAACGCCAACGTTTGGCCGAACGTTGGATCTTTGGAACCAACGCCTGGCCGGGACGATGGTTCCCATGGTTCCAACGTTTGGCCGAACGTTGGATCCATGGAACCATCGCCCTGCCGGACGTTGGTTCCAAAGATCCAACGTTCGGCCAAACGTTGGATCCAAGGAATCAACGTCATGGCCAGACGTTGCTTCCAAAGATCCAACGTTCTGGCCAAACGTTGGAACCCTCTATATGTATTTCTGTTATTTTTAACAAATCAAAATTGTTTTTAAAAAATTAAAATAAGATTAAACTAGTATTTGTGAATATTGTGATATTTTCGTGTAATAAAAGATGATTTGTTTTTTCAGGAGCCTGTTGGTGATCGGATTAATTATAACCCGTATTTCGATAATAGTCCAGAATTTGAAACGCGTGATGCTGCTGCCGAGTGGTGTAGAAACATTGCCGTTGAGCTTGGGTTTTTCTTGACGATCACTAGTCACAAAAAGAAGTATCAACTTTTGGATTGTGATCGTGGCAAGAAGAAGGAACCTCGTGATTTCAGTTCGGCAATTAGAAGAAAAACAAAGAGAAAAGCATGTGGTTGTGAGTTTCGGTTGTTCCTAGTCCCAAAAAACGACTACACGTGTTGGGTGGTCGAGACTAGGGTTGAACATGGGTTTCATAATCACCCAATGATGTTATACCCGGAGGGTCATCGACAAATCTCTGGTCTGAGTCCCGCCGCCAAGAAGTTAGTTGGAGAACTAACTTCATCCCATGTGAAACCACGAAACATTATGAAAGCCATTGAAGGTGCATTTCCGTCTTTGAAGCCTAACATGAGGCACATATACAATTGCAGAGATATATTGAGACGGGAGAGATCAGAAGGCAGAAATGCAGCCCAACAGTTTCTTCAACAGGCTGTTGAAAGCAAGTATCTTTTTTGGATTCAGTCGGACGAGATGGGTAGGGTGACACATACATTCATTGCACACCCGACGTCCGTGAATTTAGTGCGTACATACCCGCACGTGATTCACATTGATGCAACGTACAAGACAAATAGGTACTTGTATCCTTTGGTGGAGATTGTTGGGGTAACACCAACCAACAAGAATTTTCTTGTTGCATGGGCATTGTTGCAACATGAGGATGCTCGAGTTATCGCTGGATGTTGGACGAGACTAAAGAACCTCATTGGTAGTGTGGCTCCGAATGCCATTGTCACTGATCGAGATTTGGCTTTGTGCAAGTATATCTCGGAGATTTTTCCCACATCTCGCACATCTACTTTGCACCTGGCATATCAATCATGATGTGGAGGCCTGGGTAACAAGGAAGTGTGGTGGGAAAAGAAAGATTGGAATTAGCTTCGGACGAGGAAGTTGGGCTAGGGTAATGAAATCCAAAACCGAGGCTGAATATGAAATAAATGTAGCCAACATGATGGAGGAGTGGGGTACAGTTGGGAATACCACATCCATTGATTTTCCTACCTACATCCACGGGACTTGGCTTGTGCACAAAGAGAAGTTTGTGCAATGTTGGACTAACCGAGTAAGACACTTCGGTAACACAACCAACAACGAGTCGAGAGCTCTCATTCGGCTTTGAAAGCGTGGATTGCTACTCCAAGCGAGGCAATCGACACATTGTTTATGCAAGTTGATGCTTTTGTTTTAGGGCGGTTGAAAGAGATAAGAAACTCATTGGAAGCATCGCGGCGTACTCATGGGACCGAATTTGATCCGCCACCATATAGCGCATTGAACGGTATTTGCTCTCAATATTGTTTGGAGCTAATTCGGAAGGAGCTTGGAAGAATAGCGAGCTTGGACCGGGATTGGAGTAGATGCGGATGTGTTGTTGAGACTACGCATGGTATTCCATGTGCTTGCCATACTTTTTTCTCCTTGCAATCGGATCAACTCTTATACACTCGGGAGGTTGATGCATTTTGGTGGAGACTAGCTATTGGTGATGGGACGATTCGGCTGAGATACTATCGGAGTGCGATCGGGACCGCTGGGTTCTTCGATACATTAGTGAACGAGGTACATGATAAAGATCCTGCGGTCATGAGATCTATTTCTCGGGTACTCCATTCGAACTCCACCCCGAACGATATTCCTTTGAGGAGCCGATGTTAACGTGACGAGTAAGGGTCGTTCTAAGTTGAACAAGGGCATGCGACGGGAAAAAGTTGGTGGGAGCACGTTATGGGCAAGTCTCCTAAGGGTAAAGGCAAAACTTACGGGTCGGCTCCTGGTAATAATATATTTGTGTATATACTTTAATTGTTTGTTTCGTATAATTGTATTTGCGTATAATTGTAGACATTTAATTAAATTGTTGTATATTAACTTTGCAGGGTGGAGATTCGATATGGAAAATTTTCCATACTTTCATAAACTTCCACTAGCCGGCCAAGAAAATTGGGACATTGTACGCCGATCAGTAGTGAGTGAGTTGCATCAAAATGGTCGTCAATTTCATTGGGTCTATGGTCAGGACCTCAAAGAGGCAATTAGGCGTGTTCGATGGGAAGGTAAAGGTTGTGGGGAGGAACATTACATGGAGGCCATTGCAGACTTGTACCCCATTGCGAACCACTACAGATGTATGGTCTTTTTTTTCGCTCTCAATGGTCGTATTGATATGTCGACTACAGTTTTCCCACTTGATGTTGGGGGCATGAACGCTTTGCCACAAAGGGAGTTAGCCATAGCTCATCTAGGGAGTTACAAGCATTTTATTCGGCTTCAACTTCGCCGAGGTCATCCGGTCCCTACTATTCCTCAACAGTGGTTTCGAGTTGCTTCTCAAGCTGTTCGTCCTTGGGCAAGTCACTATTCAAAACGGATAGCACAGTGGGATGATTCATCTACCTCAACAACCCCAACAACTACTTCTTAGTTTTACCTCTTGCTAGTTGTTGTATGAACTAATTGTGTTGTTGTATGAACTAAATGACAATATAACTAATTAAATATGCAATTACTCATAATTAACAAGCATTAAAGTGTTATGATTTAAAAAGCATACATAAACATTGAGTTAAAAGTTGTTTAACATAACTAAAACCCGCTACTCGTTCTCTTCATTCGTATTGTGTAACACTTTGTTCCAATCCTCAATGAGTTGCTCAACATTCGCACGTGCATCATCCCATTCGAGATTCGTCCCGATGTTGCATGAATGGACGAGTTGCATTTATCCACCTACTCATCCCTTCATTTGCATTAAAAAATACTAGATCGGGCATATATTTAATTTTGGTACATTGATACAAATTATGAATCCATTAAAATACATTTACCTTCTCGGTTGCGGTACGATGCGGTATGGGTCGAGCACTACTACCTCCATCATTCAACAAATATGGATGTGAATGTCGCCGATACCAAGACAAGTAGTCGGTGGCGCAAGTGGCGGTGCGAGAACCCTTCTCAAACATCTCAATGTTTACACAATTACCTGTTTGTAAACAAAATAACAATTGTAATATACTAACAATAATAATAAACATAATATTAATATAATATTAATATAATTACCTGTCGGGAACGAGAACCACCCGATTCACAATGGACAATGAGAAGATTTCACGGAATACTTTCCCTTGCTAGGCCTAGATGCGGACTCCGGAGCAATAATAGGAACAGTGCGATCCGCATACGGCCTAACTTGTCGCACACATCGATCGGGCATATATGGCTCGATAACTCCCCAGATAACGAATGGTGCCCCTATATAATGTTCTCCGAATAGTGTTCGGATCAAAATGATGACCATAAGGCAACCAATCCACCTCGCAATTATTACAAAAAAAAGCGATTTTATTTAATGAAATACAAGTAAAAAAAAACAAAGCTTAATAATAGTACATAAATAGTCACTTACATCCTCTGCTGTCGGTGTGTCTAAGCTGTCTCTGATAGAGCAAAGACGGTCATGAGACCTCGGCTGCGGGTACGCAGTCCAACTCTGCGCTCGTGGAGCTGCCCCACCAATAATATCTTTGTGCGCGCGGCTCCGAAGCATGGAAAATACTCATAAATCCATGCCCGGAGTAAAAAGTCAAACAGTAGCTAATCCCGACTCGTGGAGGTACGACTAGCCTCACCCAACCGACGATACAAGTACGCAAGTGTAGCCGACCCCCGGGAGAACGTGTGAACGATATGCGGAGACCTGGCCTCAACAATGTCAAAGGGTCTCAACCTCGATCCACTCTTATCTGGGAACAAACAGCATCCTAGAATCAACCATATAATACATGTCATTTGTTTCTCCAATGAAGCGGTGTCTCCCCATCCGATAGAATATCGGCTGAACCCTTGTGCGGCAATAGCACCATTCTCCCAAAGTGGACTCCCCGGAGCTGCCAGAATTGTCCTACCGATCGAGTCCGCAACCAAACCCCTAAGAGCAACACTCGAGTGGTGTCATTCACCGTGCACCCCTCAACTGGAATATGCAATATATGCCACACATCATGCATCATGATTGTCATCTCCCCAAACGGTAGGTGAAAAGAACTCGTATCGTCGCCACCGCTCGACAAATGCTTGAAATCAAGGGCGCATCAATGTGAGTGAACATAGTAAAGGGGATATGGTACAGGGACGTTCTACGAAGACGATCCTGTATCGGTGGAGGCAACGCCCTAGCCCACGTCCTCAAACGTGCACAAATCCTCTCTCGTGTCTGACACTTCAGGAGAATTCTATCCCCCCCCCTCCCAAATCTCCATAGCTACATGTCCACCAAAACTAGGGATAACGGACCCAACAATAGGTCCTCCTCGCAATTGGACCTCGTGACCTTCCGGCCTAAGGTCATCGGCATCCTTCCCCTTTCGACTCTCAACAGTCGATGAACTCCCCTCGCCGCGTATAAACCGCCCACCCCTACCCTTACGTACATTCCAACGATCACCATTTGTAGGCTCTGCAGTGGATCTCTCTCAAATTCCCCGCATAATTGCATCCCGAACATCATCATCGTAAAGAACATCAGATGCCGCCTCATATGCATCCCTCTCATCCTCATCCCCCTCATCCATCTCCTGATGCTCCCTTGCATCGTATGATCCACCAACCCCCTCATCGTGTAACCAAGGCGACGTCGCGGACCGGTCGGCTTCATCCGCGCCCTCCTAACGGAGCCGAAACACCACGTGAGTGGGGATGTCGCGGACCTGAATCCTCGTTGTGTATGCGAAACCCGGGAAGTGTCTTCCCGGCAAATTGTCGAAACCCAGATGGCTATTCAATACAACAATATTATTTAATAAAATAATTATTAATAATTCATAATTCAATATATTAACCATACAACAATAATTAATAATAATCAAAACATATTATTTATAATTTTTTACTACCTATAATAATAATTATTTATAATCAAAACATATAACATTCTACAACCTACAATATTAATTATTTATAATCAAAACTTACTATTTCTAATTTTCTACAACCTACAATAATAATAATTAAATTAAAACATACTAAATAATATTATATGAATTATTTTTATAAAATATTCAAAAAAAATATCACTTACATTTCATGAATTAATAAAATAATAACATTTTAAATATGAAAATATAACATAAATAACAAAATTAATAATAACAGAAATTTAAAAGAAAAAAAAAATATTTCGCTGCTTCCATAGAAGCAACGTTACAGCCAAACGTTGCTTCCATGGAAGCAACGGGCAAGCCAGACGTTGGCTATTTTTTTTTTAAAAAAAAAATTACCTGCGATGCTTCCGCCTCTGCTGCCGCCATCTCCGCCGCTGCGCCGCCTCCTCTACCTTTTCTTCTTGGGCGTCTTGCCTCTATAGCCCTAGCAATTGCATCCTCCGTTTGACGCTTGAGTACAATTTTCTTTCGTGGCCTTGGATTTTCGACATTTTTTGAGTTTAAATGGTGGTGGTGGTGGTGGTGGTGGTGGTGGTTGTGGTTGTGTGAAGAAAGATGTTTGTTGAAGAAAGATGAGAGGGATGGTGATGGTGATGAATCTGATGTGGTGAATATGAGAGAGAAAGATGGTAGGTGGTGTTAAAGGGGAGTAAAAAACAAAAAGTAAATTAAGGGTATAATGGTCCAATAATATAATACTTGGGGCGATTTTAAGTACTTTAGGGGCGATGTTTAACAATCCCCAGATGGAAGTGGTCCCCATTTTTGTCATTTAGTGTCTTTCTCTCTCTTATAGAAGTACTTTTGAGTTCTGAAGTATTGCTTTTGTCATGTGCATTCATCATTGTTATTTTTCTTTTTTAATCTTATCAGGTACTCCCTCCGCTTTTTTTATTTCGCTACATTTGTTTTCGTAGGAATGAAGTTCACTCTTTTTGACCGATTATTTTGATTATTTTATAAGTAAAAATATAGTCATGTGTGATCTTGTTAGATTCGTCTCGACGTGTAGATTCATAATATCAAATTTTTATAATTTTTACTTAAGCGAAATAAGAGATATTAAGAGTTAAATAATGCTTTGAAAACCGTGCACAACAAATGTAGCAAATAAAAAAAAGCAGAGGGAGTAGTAGTATAGTTTTACGCATGAACTTTCTCTAAATTCTCTTGCATTTTTATAAGTATCTTTTTAACCTTATTTTTATACTTTCCCACTATAATATTTTATTATCCAGTATTTCGTATGAACTTTATCTAAATTCTCTTACAGTTTTACATTAAACGAACTTTAAAGCTTTTAATTTTCACTTCTGTATAATTTTTTTTTACCAAAATTATCTAATATATAGAATACTTTCTTCACTTCATATAATTTTGGAATTTCGGGTGCAAAACGTTAAGTATTAAACAATTTCCGAATGACCGACGTCCGTACTCTGTCCCCCACTTTGAGAATCCTAGTTCTGCCACTAAATGGAGGAGACAAGGATGATTAAGAGAAAAAATGATCATCTCATTGCTCAAGTGTTGTCATCTTTTTCAGTCACAAGGAGTGAAGGCTGATAAAAAAAACTTGGCATCGATTGCATATAAAAGAAACTTGACACAACATACACAGAATGATGCAAAGCCCGACAACGTAGAAATCCCAGAGATAAAGTCCTAAACATGCAATCATACAACCAACATCCCAGTATCCCATGGCTCAAATCTTAAATATAGCACACAAGGTGATACTCCATACAGGAGCAAGGAAAAAAAAACACATGTAAAGTTCATCATGCACTATCTTAGTTGCTCCAGCTCCTTGGCATCTCCAAGAATCCCTTTTCTTAAGCCTCCTGAATTCAATTTGGCACGTCGCTCCTCATATGATGCTGAAACGTAACAGTTGCAACCAAGTTGAGAAGTTGAAATAAAAAAGATAGGGAAAATGAACATAGACTGCTGATACATTCTTTCAACAAGTAGTGGACTAAGTTTTAAATAAACTTCACCCAAGCAAATTCCGAATCCTGTGCGACTTCCAGTAAAAGAGGTTAAAGCCCTTTATATATACATATTATTATGTTAGCTATCTGATGGCTGAAAGTGATGAATTAGATTACATACATAATTTGGCATAAATTGACTCAAAAACTGGAAATACCCAGCTTGCACACAACTATTAATATCATCAGTTATCAAGAGAAAATGCTACAAGATCATATCAATCTTTGCAGAAGTGGTTGAAAGGATATTGACACTATGCAAACAATTAGAAGATGAGCAAGAAACCTCTTCCCCTCCCCCCCTCTCCTCTCCTGTTCTCCATGCTTCTCTAGACATGATAATTGTGTCGTCAAACTTACGCTCAGTTGGTCTTGTCACCAGGGGAATGTGCAAACTTTTCTTTATCCCCATCGTTTTTATTAGTGAGCTCCTTCCTGGAAAAGTAAAGGGCATATCAGGTCCAACTTTCTGTTTTTTCATCACTATTTGATTCTGAATGAAATATTGGAGAGGATAATTAGGCACATTGAGAGGATAAAGATAGAGCCATAGCCACCTTCATTATCTTCTGTGGACGAGCAGCTGTCCAGCGCATCCTGGAAAATCGCCAATTGCAGCATCAAATTTTGGCATTCATTCCGCAGGTGCATACATAGTGCCTGCCATGCATCTACACAAACTTCAGAAATCAAAACTAGATAAATTACGTTATGCACCTGAAGTATATTGAATGACTTAAGGCCCAGGAAAAAAAGAAAGGCTACAAAAGTAAGCACATGGCCACGCGCACATGCACTAAGTGATTAAGATGCATGCGCCTAATCTATTGGTACATCTGTTTTGACCACCATGCATGCAATCCACAACATTATGTACATATATACGAATGCAGAATCTGCTTGGATAAAGATCACAAATTACCTCCGTCTCTTTTTTTGATTTCTAATTTTCTACTACATATAGACAATCTATTGTATCATCTATCAAACACTGCATCCAACTGAGTTTAAGTTTTAACTATATCTCTCTCCCACTTCTACTTGCCATTTTTTTTATTTGACAGCGACTACTTGCCCTCAACTGGATATACTTCATCCACCATATTTGCAAAGAAAGAAAACTATGGCTGCTCTGAAACACCAACAAAATATTACTTGAAAGGGAATACAAAAATCATCGCTGTTCACAAAGAGGTAACTAATCCACATGCTGTCCAGTTGGAGCAAGAAACATCAGCTTTCAAGAGAAGGTGAACAAGAAAAGTCTAAAAGGAAGTTATGATCCAAAGGAAAAGACTGATTGGACAGTGGATCACAAGTACCACCATTATGTATATGTATATGTTTTTTTTAAGGTAAGATGAAGGGGGCTCACTTGAGGGGGATAAGGGGAATTCCTCAATGAGTCCCATGAGATAGGAAGCGATACCACTACTCCACCACCTCAACCTCAACCTCATGTGTATATATATATGTGTGTGTGTGTGTGTGTGTGTGTGTGTGTGTGTGTGTGTGTGTGTGTGTGTGTGTGTGTGTGTGTGTGTGTGTATGTGACCACAACTCTTATATGAGAATGTGAGAACTCTTAAGTAGTAATCTTTTGGGAACTTCTCAATGGTAACCCTAAGTTGTATAATAATTGCATCATTTCCCTTGTATGAAAGTTGCATAATACTTGCATCATTACATCAATTGGCAATGGGTTTTCTCTCTCTGTTTCCTATCACATGTTCTCATTTTTTATCTCTCCTTTTCTCCTTTTCACATCGTCTCCTAAACAACCGTGCACAAGCTACATGATACAAGTAAAAAACGGAGGTAGTATAGATATAGTCACACACACACAGACAAATTCGATTGTATCAAGTCAATTGAAAAATATGTTATGCATTGATGAACCAGGTTATAACCAATAAGATAAGTTAAATGCCGATATTGCACTAACTCACTTGTCTGCGAACCCTTAACCCTCTAATAAAAGATTAGTGGAAAACTAAAAGATAAAGGAAGTAATGTGGCTGAAGTTTCTTGCTAGCATCATACAAAATGTTCGAGGCAAAAAACTATAAGATATAAGAATAAGCTCCTACATAAAAAGGACCCATATTGGGCAGGCAAATTATGGTGAGTCTCGCAGGAGTATGAGCTCCGAGCCATAACTTTCACCTTTTAATACATGTAGAATAGCTTTTAAGCTCTATAGAACCGTAAATAGACTTAGCTGAGTTGGTTGGGCTATGAATTCATCTCATTCCCAAACATTCCATGTTTGACTGTTGCCAAAGCATATTTTTAATTTATATTTTCATTAGCTTACTTACACACTTAGTATAAATCTAGGCTTCTCTTATTCTATTGGATTAATTTATTGAATAAGCAACTTAGTTTTAGGTAGGAAAAGCCATAAAAACTAAGAAGAAATACATATGAAATGTTTTGATGTCCTAAATGACAAACAAGAGTATACACAAGAGGTAAAGGAGATGCACGTTGTGAACGTGCATGACATCAATTGTAGAGGTACATTAAAATCGTCATGGGTACAGTATCAATGATGAGAGTGGCACATTACAATATTACCATAGAAGTACTTTACATGAAGTTTATAGAAACAACACCCTTACCATATGGACACATCTTATATATCCAAATAGGTATCTCACAATTATCACATAAATACCTTGCAATAAATTACATACGTACATTATATAGAGCATAAAGGTAGCACATCGCAATAACAATAGAGCTACATTACATACTTCCTCCGTTCCAAAATAAGTGAAACACTTCTCTCATTTATGTGAGAGCTTTTTGAGACAAGTGTTTCACTTATTTTGGAACGGAGGAAGTATATTATAAAGATAAATCAAAATTATCATGAAGGTCCACCGGAAAACAGATGTAATAGACTAAGTATTACTTTTGAGAAGTTATGAAATTAACCAATATTGAATACGGAAGAAAATTGACCGCAAAAGAAGAAAAGAATCAGCACAATGTGCCACATAGAAATTGGTCTACAAGAAAAATGACTATAAGAGAAGAAAGCAATAAGATCGAATAAGGAAATAAAAAAGAGAGAACATCTCTGGCGAGACAAATATTTTTGTTAGCGAACATCGAATGCTGCACCTAAAAAGGAGCAGATGTGTGCTTTGCCTACTTACCCTATGCCATGCTGCTTTAAAGCCCCGTTATTAGTATAATATTCAAGAGTTTGGCTTATGCAAACAAGCAAGAGCATGTATTCCCCATCCCACGGCATGGTAACTCTATCAGGGTTATTCTCATTACTTAACTTCACCTAAATGCTAGATCAACCAATCACTGGAAACAAAGTGAAGGTATTAAAACCATGGTTTGAAAATACGGCCGATCAATTTGGTTTGCTCGTAGTGGAACGGTTTTCAACTTTGGCAAATCGAATTTGACCATTTTAAACCGGCAGATTTAAATACGCCGAAATTTCGGCCGAACCAACCGTGACAAGCCAAGTTCGCCGGCATTTCCCGTATCAAGACGTACTTTTCAGAGTTTTTTTCCAGAGATTCTCACTGCTCCCTACACCTCCCTCCAATAATGACATAAATCAACAAAAGAAGATATAGATAGAGAGAAGAAGAGGCAAACAAACAACAATCGAGATCTATGGTGGTTTTAAGTGGAAAAAACAAATACTATATAAATTAATTTTATAATACAAATAACAGTATGATAAACTGTCATGCGGTCCGTGTTTAACGTATCCATTATGTTCCCACGAAACCGCAACCGTGTCCTCGACCATGACCAAAACCGTATTTTTGAAGCATGATCAGAACTACAATGTGCACTACCAAACTCCTAATCTTTAGGCCCCGCTGAACAATTGAAGCTATTAATAAATTACTTTCGACAATGAAATTCATAGTGAAACAATGAAGTAAACAAAATCTGTCCTCCTCTCTTAACAGAGCTCAGTATATTCATCATTTCGGAAGTGGAATAGAGTTCGAAACTGAATCTGACAATATATCCAATGCAGACTTACCTGCTGAAGTAAAGAACTGCAAGCCTTCAAATTCACAAGAGTGTAGAACCAATGGCATTTCCGTTGCCATAGTATATTGAGGCTTCTTTGGCGTTCTCTCTATATCAAGTAACACATCTATAATCTGCATTAGAAAGAAATCAAAGCTCAGGAAAAGCTGTAAAAACTCGCCTAAGTTTTATCTTCAAAACCATAATACAATTACCCAAGAAATTGACTATTGATGTTAATAAAAAATGAAATCGAGCACAAATATCTATTGTCATTGATGACACTTCTACAAAGTAAACAGTACATAACAAGCTCTGGAATCTTTAGCATGAAACATTAGCTGCTTACCATTTGACAAAAGCATGGGAGTCGTGGTGCTAAATAACAAAAGTGACACTGTATAACAAATGATGATGATGAGGACAGTAATATCAATGATGATGATAGGATTCAGCTTGTTTGCTTTGTCCATTATTAATGGAGTCAAAGATTTACGACTCTTGGACTTGTGGATAATAAAGGACTAAATAAACTTTAAAAGAAATATCTGCTTATTTATTGTACAATAGCGCATGGTCACTGCATAATGAATTAATGGTCGATTGGACACAACCTAACTAGGTAGGGACAACGTGTAATGCCCCGAGTTTCTAATCTCATTTTATTAATTACTAATTATGTGTTACACAATACTAGTACGCTACTTACGTCTAACCTCACCTACCCTTCACAGAGAAGAGTCCTCCTTAAAGGCATTGGGTTATGCTGATGTTAATGTCATTGAGTTGGCAAATTTTCATAGCTTCCAAACAAGCTACAATAATTTGACATTTTGGAATCCCTTGAAACTAAGTAGAGGATTCCAAGTATCTAAACCGTAAATGATTAGTCTCTCAAAACCAGTGCTGCTCGACTTCAAGGCCTCACAGCTGAGTGCGATTGTTGGAGATCCACTTGAGATATTCCAACTTCACCTAAGTGTAAGCATGCAGTTGCAAACTAAATTTTACACAGGTATCCAAAAACCCTATACATAAGCATCCACAGAGTCACTGCATCAAAAGGACTGAGCATTTGAATTCTGTGATAAGTTAAGCTTGAATCAATCTTAAGTTCGAGGGGCTGTTTGGTTGAGATGAAGTTAAGAAATCAAGAAAGCGAAAGCATAGGATCAAGTAATAAAGAAGAACTATTTCAATGTCCAAGAAACAGACCTACGATTTCAAGAACAGTTACTCCTTTATTGGGGGACTTTATTTTGGATGATTCCTACTTCCTCTTGCTTAAGAGGTATTCACGGACTAATTTTTCACAATAACCTTCTTTTTAAAAGGAATGCTCATACTAGGACATGGAAACAGTTGCAAATTTGTTGTTATTTCTTGGGTCTATGATGAAATTCCAGGACAAAGGAATTTGGTTAATTGATATTTGGGTTCCTTCACTTGTGATTCTTTCTGTTTCCCTATATCACATTCATTTGGAGGTTAGGTAACAAACCAGGGTATTTGTAGCAGTTTGAAAAAGCTAAATACTTCTGAAAACTACAGATTATTTGGAGGCCAATTAAAGCATTATCACCTTGTGTGTATCTTTCTTTTATACTAGTGAAAAGACGAAGAACAACCTGTTTATTTATGTGTCAATTAACAGCTTATTTTATGCATCAGCTCAGCTAATCCTTTCCACTTCCTTGATACACTTACTTCCCCCTTTTGTCTGTCATCATGATCCGCCAGAGGGTCTTCTTGTTGGGATCAGTTGGGTTAATATGCCTACTATTTTGAATCAAGCAAAAACAATATGTATCTGGAAGGCCTAAAGGGCACTCTTTTTTATGGACTCCACCTTATTTTCCTGTCTGAAGGGTCATTTAGTGGGAGAGGAGTGATAGGATATCACAAGATCATGTGTCTATTTCAGCTTTCTTGTCAGGGAGGGGTTATAGTTTAAGCTTCTGTTTGATGCCATGCTTATCCTGATTTATCCCTTCTAAATGTAGCTCATGATCAGAGCTCTATTTTCTTTTTGCTTGTTTTTGGATGACTTCTGGCTCCTCTCTTTGTATCACCGTCTATTTCACTCGAACACTTATCACCTTAATTGCCCATGGGAATCTCTGGACCTAAAACATGGTAATACTTCATATTGGCTGAATGTAGCACTAGAACACAGACCCGTGTGACAAGAGTACCCACAATACTGAGTGTCTTAGATCACCTTTCTCATAACTAATGGAACTTTTTCTTAATTCAAACCATGAAAGCATGAAATTTGAATGGCAAGCAGCAGGGAGTTAGTTTGTTTTACAAAACAAAACATAAAATCGTCTTATAAAAATTGAGTATAAGTTCCATATGTCAGTGAACGTTTCCTCCTCCAGCCCCAACCATAAAAACAAGGAAGAAGAAAAGAGGAGCGAGGTATTGATATAGAGATATCAAGGTGCCAGGATTACTTTTTCATCCTCATGATCTCATTATCAAAAGCGAATCAACATTGTCTATCAATAGATCAAATTACTAACTCATTTTCAGTTAGTCTCTTCTTTCATTCAGAGTGACAAAAGACAAGCTTTTTACTCTTCAAATGCCAAAGACATAGTAGATATAATTACACACCCAAATATTGTAGGAGTAACATCCAGATATATTACTACAAAGACAAGTTATTACTCACTTCTGCCGACTCCAGGCCTCGTCCAATCATAAACAATATAGCAACCATGCATCGGACCTGGTGCCACAGGAATGCACTGCCTCTAATTATGATGGCCCATATTTCTTTGTCTCTAAACCTGAATCATAATATTCATGAAGCAAGAGCCATCATTGATTTTCACAACTATAGTTTCAATTAAACCAATTATATTACAGCTTTGAAAGACGGTAAAAGCAGTATATATTATTGTTTAGGTAGCTCTTTAGGTCAATGTATCTTATTAGCGAATGAGATCAAGGGACATAGCTGACTATGATGTTATGGAGCCAACCAAAACAACTAGTAGAGTTCATTCATCACTAAACATCTTTGATGACAACTTGTGTTCAAATAGGTCGTAACACCCTGAAACAGAATAGAGGCCGTCTTTATCATGAAGCATTATGGAGAAAAGTTTAGAATTGGTCTAACTACAGCCTGTTTATTATTGAATTCTTCAATATCCAACTAACAAGTTTACAAGTTGAAGATATCATACAATAGATGTGCCACCATAACTTACATCTGAGAGGACAAATAACTAGATATAGATTAATTTCTCCATATGATAACCAATGACCTTGACCGTCCAACACACAAATCACATTATTGGAGGGATACATTATTGCAGATTCTCCTTTGTTATGCTTCATCAGAAGGATACAATGTATTTGAACAAATATAGAATAAAAAAACAGATAGAAGTTTTTTGGAAATATTACTTTGCACTGCTTGGGGCAATATCAAATGACATGATACATCGCTTATAGTTGTGCACATTCACTGCGTCCATCTTACAAAAGTTCCTAAAGTCGTGTTCACCCAAGAACTTCTTAGCTGCTGTCTGCATTGCCTACAAAGCACATGAAACAAACAAATATTAAATATCCAGGTTGGCATATAGTATTGCTTGCGTATTATTTTCAGCAACAGAGCACTTTGGAAAACCTAAGTTTACTTACTGATAAGTCAAAATTTTCGCTCCAGAAAAGATACTTGTACTCCCTGCTCAAACAGCCAAACCTGTAATCATTGGCCAAGCAAAAAGTTACCCAAACTCAGGATTGAGGCCTGAAAGAAGGAACTTATAACTAGCTCTATCTGAAGGTAAGTATCAGAATGTGATGGACGGATAAAGCCAGCTCATATATTCCCCATACAGTTAAACTGACCTCTATAATTAATGGATATCACAAAAGGATAACAGCTTAGCTTCTTCTACTTCTGCATCATTCTGTTTGAACTAAATATGGTAATCTAATTAACAGATAGACGACTCTGCTAAACAGATTATTTGACATAATATTTGCTGAGTTTGCACACATAGAGGGTGCATTTGCTCATGGACTCATGGTTATGCAAGCTTCAAGCTCTCAAGTGACTATCTTCTTCAAAGAGCATTAAATGGAAGGTCAAGCATTGAATTAAAATTGCGGTGAACTAGTATCATCCAGTATTTCAAGGAACATGAGGCACACTAAGAGTCTGTTTGGTTTGATGGAAAACATTTTCCGGTGGAAAATGCAAATGAATATTATTATTGCAACATCACCCCTTGGCACATTATTCAAGAAAGCCATGTAAAGCGAAGAGAGATAGAGATAGATAATAAGTGGGCGCATATGCTAGGAGAGAGATAGAGAGAAGATATTACCAAATAAAGAAACGTTGCAATTAATGTGAAACTTCCAAATAAGGGAAACGCTGCAATTAAAATAGAGCGAAGGAAGTATTAGTTTTCCTTTCTTTGGTTTGATGGAAAAATATTGAACTAAGAAGGGGGAAATAGAAATGTTGGGAATGAGAGAGTGGACGAAAATGGTTTTGCTTCCAATTTTGGAGGAAAATGTTTACAAAGGTAAGGATAACTCTTTTCCACCTTAGTTTTCCTTTTTAAATCCCTTGTCCAACCAAACAACGGAAAATGGGGAAAATCGTTTTCTTAGGAAACATTTTCCTCCAAAACAAACGAGCCTAAGCCAAGAGGATTCTGGAGCCTAGTTATAAGGTTAAGATGAAGGTGATGCGTAGGTAAAGAAAAAAGCACAATTTGTTCACTAAAATTTTTAGTTCAAAATATTTTGAGGAATTACATATTATAAATAAGAAAAGAAAAAATAAAAGTAGCAACATCATTAAACTTCAATTTAAAAAGTGCAGCATTTATACACGTTCCCTCGAGGCAAGTGATCATCCTTGGAGACTTGCACCTATCTCTTTGCCCACAATATGCATGTTGACAACAGAACAGTTGCCGATATGTGTTCCTTCAGTATGGGATTGAGTCAAGCCCATTCTGTTGCTTAAAGGTTGTGCGCCAACAGAAAGTATTTTTGAAAAATAATATTCTATGAAGCATGAGTATATTAGTCATTTTCTGGAGAAAAAAAATGCTTGACAAGTTACTCAATGTAAGGGATAAAAAAGAAATTAAGAAACAAAAAAGTTGTTTGTCATTTTGAATGTGTTTCCCATTTGTAAATGGGAATCTTGTATATACTTGCCTTCTATGGAGGTTTTTCAACTTGTCGTTCCTTATCAAGAGCCCGTCTATAACATGTGTTCTTACTTCTTAGATTCAAAAGCTGAACCTTAGTGATAGACTCTTGTGTTAACACATTTCAATATAATATGTTACTATAGCCTCTTATATAAATGGACACTGCTGTAATCACATACAAGAAAAAACTTTAAACTCAGTTTACTTGCTACGAACTTTTAGTGCTTTCGGTTTCTTCACAAGATAACAAGTTAAGGAACGATGGAGGACCTACAAAATAAATTGAAAAATCTAAATTCAGTTGGTGTTTGCCTATTTGGTATATGAGGGTTTCAAGAAACAGAAAGGTAATCAAGACCCTTGTTTTCCTTAGTGCATGTTTAGTTGAAAATATTTGTGTTTCCCTTTCCTCTGTTTTCAGTATAGAACTACCCCAAATATGCCCCCCCATAGGAGATTCCAGTATTCCAAACTCTACTTCATGACCACTTTCCTTGACCAACCTTTTGTCCACCATCATAAAAACATCCTACCCCCAGCTCCACCACAATCTGCAACAACAGACCCTCAACACCTCAACTGCCACCACCAGTAGGCTCTCACCACCCCCACCTAGGTAGCACAGAAACCGAAACCAGACAGGAACAAGTAAGCAGCAGTTTTTGAAACCAAGAAACAGAGAAGCATCGACAAAATGATAAATATATCTTATAATCTTGAAAATAATTGTTTTTATACCAAATCTTAAAAAGTATTGCAAATTATATAAGCCGTAGTCTCATAATTGACTACTGTTATATTTGCAACAAATGTGGCTGTCTCGTTGTGGTCCACTATTCACATCAAGCCCAATAAATTTTAAAAAAGATATTAACAATCAAACACCCAACTCTCTACAGCATCTGGAGTTATAGACCATAAGCATAGGCATAGACGTAGGCATAGAGTAGAAATAGATATAGAAACAAGAGGGTGAAATTCCCCTGAGGAGAGGAGGCTGATAATCACTTGGAAAGGAGATACATAGATTTGACTATGACGCAAAGAGTTCCAACGAGTTTGCCCAACACTACACTCGACGACAAAGAGGACCGTCTAGTAGAGTGGACTAGTAAGTAGTAAGTAATGTGACTCTAGAAATATATCAAATGTTTTCACACAAAATCTGTTACCACGGTATTTTTCTACTCCAACATCCTAATTTGCATGCATCAAACAACACCCTCAAGGATTCTTCTAACATGGAACTACAATAAATAGATAAATAAAATCTAATCAAGACTCACTACAGTATTGACTAATACAGAAATAAATTAAATTTACTAAGGTACCTCGCATGAAAATCCATAGGAACTGGAGACCAACCAATAATCCGGATATCTTTCGGGAGGACTTTATTCAGTATTCTCACATAATCCATTTCTCCTTCTGCAATGAAAATTCACACAAAAATGAGCTCTCCACAAACTGGAAATCAGAAATAAAACAATGGGTATTGTACATAGATGTAAGAAGCGTATGCAAAGAGAGCATATCAAGTCCATAATTTGTCAACCTTTCTTGGGTATTAACCATTTCATCTTTAAGAAATGTTTGTGACTACCATTACCAAGTAAAGCTGTTTAAAATCAGCTAAATCCGTATATCAACCATATGCAAGGCATCTTTCACAAAGAGAGATTTCAAATTAAATCGATAGAGCAAAGAGAAACACTAAATCATCTAATCCTTGGTCAACTAATGCACTCATCTACTAGGTGTAGTAAATGAAGGGTTTTTAGATAAAAGGTTCATAATGTTCCAGGACTTCATATAATCAACAAGGAGATTGCAGACCACATTGTCCTTCAAAAATGACTCCAGCAGAACTTGTCTCAGCCTTAAGGTTTGACCGTAGATATAGAGCAATCACCTGCATAAAAAAGCTTTTCATTTTCCACACAATCTATTTGAGAATGCAAAAAATATTAAGATCAATGCAAACAAACGAACTAAAAATAAAGTAGAATAAGACATTTCTTTCCACCATGGCTTTGGCAATGAAACATAAAAAAGATAGCAATTAGCATTACTGGCAAATTTTGTTCTAATTATCACCTTCTACATACTGTATTTTATTGGTTTTCAGTGAGCATCCAAGACTACTCGAGCAGATTACAGACCTTCCACAGAATCGTACTCAACGGAAGAGTATGACTAGCTCACATAGTCTATTAAGGAGACCAACACATTGGAATTTAACCCCTTTATACTATGTCACTTTGACAATCTCGAATGGAATTTAAATAAGAAAAAGTACATTGACATACAGAGGAAACTTAACAGATGAGGTCCATGAGATGAGCCAGGAGTCTTCCAAGTTAAAACACAGGAGAAGGCAATTCCAATCAAGTTATACACCCTACCCAGGAAGCACAGCGACAGCTACTGTTAAGCCCTTCCCGTACTCGACACATCTCACCGACCAGAAAACGTAGGGACAGCAAGGGTGAGCAGAGGATGGCTAAAAATAAGTGAGGGACTAAGTCATGCACGTACCCCTCCCTTTTGAAACCCCAAAAACTGACTGGAAAAAGGGTCCCTCTCTCACTCTCTCTCCCTCTTTCCATCAGTCTCTCTCTTCTCACCTCCTTCAACAAATTTCTAGCACAGTAGAACCTGCAACCATCACATATGGGCCTATTGGACTATTGGAGCTCTCAGACTATGGTCACCAGCACTCGCATCACACAGCAGGAGGCAAAGGTACCTTCTGGACCGAATAACAGTGGCAGAACAACCACTAGACTCTGCCTCCCTCTCATTTCTCTCATTTCTCTCATTTCTCTTTATTCTCTCTCTCCCTGATTTTATCTCTCTGACTTTCTCTCTCTCCTTCATTCTCTTCCAGACCTTGAGTCTATCTCTCTGCTTTCTTTCAGTCTTTAAACGTCAGTATGTCTCAGCGACTTTAGCCACTGAATGGCCTAATCTCTATCTCAGTCATATGTCCATAGATTATGGATTAGTTCTTCATATAATGCAATATGTCTTTGCCACTTTAAATAATTTAGGTGTTTTTGAAAATCTAACTTGTTATTTTACGACATTTTCTGAATTGTAAAACTTGAAATAAGTTTTTCAAACTTTTAACCAGCGACATGTCTAGTGTCACTAATTATTACTCTTTGTAGCTTTATGTTAGTGGTAGTGCAACAGCTAGGGGATGTTTTCTTTTCCTTTTTCTCTAAAAAATGTATAAAGTATTTCTGAACTTTTTTAAAATTTGTGTCCTTTCCTTGCAATACCCATATCTTGAATTTCAGAAATTAGATATTAGCCATCCACAATCATGCTCCCCTTCCCTGCCTAGCGCCCTACATAAGTTGCACAGAGATGGGTACATGTACTGGGACGAAAAAGGCAAGATTTCGACATTTTAGGGCATGGATACACGTATACGTACCCCATATCATACTGGAAACGTATCGTATTTGGTACGAGTACGTGACCTAGAAGAAGTTCCCGTGCTTCTTAGGCTCTTAGCCTACAACTGCATTTTTCTGAAGGTTCATAATTCAAGTTCTGATGAATAGCCCGTTGGTTAAACTCTTCACAACTTATCAATGGATATAATCCATTTGGTATGAATAGTTTATCGGTTTGGGCGTGGATGTTCTTATTTGGACAATAACTACTGCAAGCTTAACCTACGAATAAACATTCAAGCAGCTGGCATTGCAAATCCTAAGAAATAACTAGATAAGCTTGCAAATTAACTAAGCCCAAATTTTCAAATGAGTGGAACAATTCTTAAAGCTGACAAAAATCTCATAAACAAATAACGCAAGGAGTGAAAAAAATATGTTACAATAAAACTCCCTCGTTATTTTATCTTCCTGGTTATGATGCGAAAGTAAGCGTGGATTCTTGTTCATGGAGGATTTTGGAAATTTGTGAAGATTTTTGAAAGAGTGCTGTATATTGCCTCCTTGATTCTATCTTTATTGCTTTCTAGGGTCGTTGCATTATTCTTGAAAGAGTACCATCAACTAAGGACTTTTAAAGATACTAACTTATGGCACGGTGGAGACATAAGATATGTAAATAGTTAACGGTAACAATAAATTTGGAATTTCAACTCAAATCTTTTAGAAAGACCACTAATCAGAAATAGCCTAAAATTTAAAATGGAGGGGGTAACAATAAACAACAAACATAAAATATATAAGCTTTAACAAAGGCAACAAATTTCAGGGAGGATTTTGCTGTGCTTACTTGCCCAGCTGCTGAAACTCCCTTATCTGTTCTGCCACATCTTGAGTACTGTGAATCCTTTTTGTCACCAATTAATAACCTTGTCGTCTCAAAAGCTTTGAAAAGTTCAGACTGCAGAAGACACCAAACAGGGACACAAAGCTCAATGATAAGCGACCCTCAGGAAAAAATTCAAGATGATCACCAAATGCAAATTCCATCCCACAAAAAGGCGGCAGTCTCTTCACCATACATAATAAATTTTGGAAAAATAAGTTCGAACAAGTTCCAATAAGCTCTAATAGGTTATTAAAATAAGTTTTGATAAGTTTAGTTCAGCATAATTCAATTAAACACAACACACCCAAAACTTGTCAATTCACAACCCCTATGTTGAATCTAGTATGAAGGAAGATTTAGACTCTAAATATGATTTTAAATCCCCTTGTATCAATTAGTTTAATGCAACATTTTTCAAGTATTTTTTATCTACTACTTAAGAAGATGTGTTCGCGGTAGTAAGAGAGAGATTTTTTTTTTTTTGCCTTCTAAATCGGGAGATGTTGAGATCTATTAACTGGAGTCTTAATTTACCATTTGTAAATCCGAATACTTTCACTAAAACCAGTTTCTCGTTATACTCTTATCTTATAAGTTGATTGCTAAGTACTATAGATGAGATGACAAAATGCAGTTGAAAAACATTGTGGGTCATGCTTGAATTCAGCTTTTATTCTTGGAAGGCTTTAAAGTGGACAATGTGATTTTGTGCCATAAAAATATTAAGGGTTATACCAGGAAGAATGTTTCCCCTGTATGTATGATACAAGTTGATCCACAAAAGCCTTGTAACTTCGTCTACTAAGTGTTTCTAAGGAATGCCATGGTTGAATTGAAATTCCAAATGTTGTTGGCCAGGTGAAGACATGTATTTATCTACTTCTTACTCTTATCTAAATGAAGCTCCTTGATCCTATTATGCGTTTATAAGTTAAAAAGGGCTGGCGACAAGAAGATCCAGCTCCATTTTTGTTTGCGATAGATATTGAATGTTCTAATTGATGAGCAGACATTTTTCATAATGATTATTGAATGTTCTAGGTTATGACTTATGAGCGATAGATATTGAATCTTCTAACTGATGAGCAGACAAGAAGATCCATTTTTGTTTGCGATAGATATTTGCGATAGATATTGTAGGGGGAATCCTAGTTTCAACCTACATCCTAAATGTAAATATTGTCAAGAGGTTATATAATGATTATTTTCATAATTCTCAAGAGGTTATATGATGTCTTTGACTCTTTTCAAATCCAATTGGGCCCGGCCATCCTTCATTTAATGACATACCAGCAAAGTTTTACTGCCCACAGCTGAAAGATTTGATCAGGTTTTATTCATGATGCTAGAGCTGGGTTTGTAAGTTAAAAGCAGCTGAGCCGTATTCAGATTGAACCAGAGTCATCTTTTTCTTGGTTGTTAGCTGGAATTTGGGAAAGAGTCTTGAAGCGGTAGACTGGCAGAGCATAAACAGACCCCTGCAACCATAGATGCCGAGTTTGTCTAGTATATGAAAGCCGCAAAAGCAAGGAAATAGAGTTTAGTAGCTTAGAACTGTATATCCAGAACCAGTCTATGTTGTGTGGATTGTGGAAAGACAGGAACAAGCACTTTTTCATAATAAAGGTTCTATAGAGAACGTCCTTGTTAAGAAAAGTGTCTAGTCTAAGAATTTAAGATGTATGTAGCATAAGACTCTGATCTTTTCACCACAAAACATCATTAATGAAAGGGCGTTCAGCCGTTCAAGGAGGAGTAGTCCTTTAAAATTAAAAAATGGTGAATCTTTTGCTAATTGGTGCATAAAAAAAGCATATTCAAATCTACGATATAATAAAGCATATTCTTCATTTTAACGCAATAATATCGACAAAAAGCTCAGTCCAAATGGTGTTTATTCAGGTGATCATGTAAGCTTTGCGAAAGATACAGAGTACGAAAATTGCATGACATATAAAGTTCCTGAAAAGCTTCTCCAATTAACAAGTAAAGATATGAGATAGCATATAAGCTCACCTCAACAGTAGGTTCCTTTTGGGCCTCTGATGCAAAGCCGTAGAACCTGTAACATATATTACCAGTTAGGAACTGTAATGTATCTAATGATAGACCGAGAAAAGGCATTCAAAGAATACTATTTTTGAAACTTAGCATATAAATTGAATAACACATACCGTTGACCAAAGTACATGACTTTGAGGGCGACATATCTCTTGGGATAATGATGCAGCGTCCTCACGTTCCTATCTATAAACACAAAGTAAAGTGAAACAACTTTCAAATGCATATCGCACGTTCTTTACCATGAAGAAACATAATCTATTCCAGAATTTACTATGGTAACAATATTCAGGGATATCACGATTCACAAATACACAATTTTATATGCTTAGAAGAAAAAAAAACATATGTTTGGTTACAGGAACACTATGCTTAAGGTGTGGGATGATATAAAACTGAACTTCTCTCAATTTCCTAAGCCATGACTTACAAACAACGCCATTTTACAAAGAACTCTCACCAAATGGATATTACTCTCTCCGTTGTCGCATTGTAGAAAACTTTCATACATTTATGTTTTATTTGACTTAATGATCAAGGCCTACTAGGTTCAATTTCAACTACTAATTGATTATTAATAATATTTGAACCTAAGGGTGCTTATCGAGCGAATCGATCACGAGCTGATTTGTTATTAATAATATTTGGTATTGAGTCGATTCAAGTTGCTCGCGAACAAATATACTTGATTAGTTCCCCTAAATTATTCGCAATAAAGTTTCCTCTATTTTTTATCAATTTATTACCTTTTGTATTTAATATAAAGTTCATAATTTTGATAGTCATTTCAAGTAAATTACAAGTAAACAGATTAATATTTGATCCTAAAAATAGTTGACATTTGAAATATTCTAATATATATAATGTTTAAATATTAATCCATCAGTTCATGAGCTTAGAGGGACGAGTTGGGTACTAGCTCGAGTCGAACATTGACCGAGTCGAATTCCAGTTGCTCAAGAGCTGCTCAACACAATTAGCACGAACCTATATTTGACTTTGTATATGGTGGTACATGTGTAGTACATGTTACTTTTCTCTTGGAAATACATGTCTTTTTCAAAAAATCCTATCCCCCAAAATTCTATGAAGCCTAATCAACGGATTTGGATAAACTGCAACTCAAATCCTCTCTCTAACCAAACATGTAAATTACAGATTCATTAATCAATCATCTAGCTTGGTTTAAAGCACTAATTCTAACCGAAAACCACTAGGCGCTAACTATAAGGCCGACGCTAAGACTATTAGTGTTAGTGAACTAGTGTATCACAGAATTCGCAGATATTTGGGACAATCAACTTGAAGTAGACCATTATACGCTTACGCTTGTAAACATTAATCCCCCAATCAAAAAAAAAACCTAGGCTAAAAAAATATTCAAAAAATCACCAACCTTTTAACCTTGCTTTCCTGCTCTTGCCACCCTTTTTCCCCAAATTCTGATTATTTTCAACTGAAACTACTGCATTGCTCAATTTAGCATCAGTAATTTCCTCAACCTGACAAAATTATTTATTCTAGTAATTGGCAAATGAAACTAAACCTAAATAAAAGGCATAAAGTTTACTATGAAGTAGCAAAAGTAGAGAACAAAAGAGAGTACCTTAGTGCAGCGGCATTTCGCAAGTTGTGACGCTAATTTTGCATTCTCAACCTCTAAATTCTAAGTGACATACAAAAACATGATTAATAGTATTTACTAAATCTAAGTTGAAAATTTTGTGGAAGAAAGTACCTTGATGCGGCAATGGAGGGAATCATTTTGGGAGTGAAGAGAAGATATGAGGTGGTCTTTCTCCATGTGCTTCGCTCGTCTTCTTCCTTTTGCAATGGCGTTAGATACTTAGATGTTCGTCAAAACTGAAAATTTTATTCCACTAATTTTGTTCCACGAATAAATATTCTATTTCAACAAATGTTTATTTTAAGCACATTTTATTATTTTTTAATAAAAAAAAAATTTCTATTTTCGAGTGAAAATTGTTCTATCAACAAGGGTTCGTTTTAAACTTATTTTTCAGCGAAAAATATGTTCTATTTTCCGTTAAAATTGTTCTATTTTCGGTAAGCAAATGTTTTATTTTGACTAATATTCGTTTAAAGCTTATATGTCAGCGAATAATATGTTCTATTTTTCGTGAAAATATGCTATATATTTGATGAAAATGTTCTATTCAATTGAATGTTCATTTTTACGCCTAATTTTCAATGAAATAATGTTATGTTCTCGATGAGCAAATGGAACGTTTTCCTGAAATGGTGTTTAAAAATAAAGAAAATCTCATTTTGGTATTCAACAAAAAATAATTCCACAATCTAGTGCTCACATAGGTTTGGATTTTGGTTCGTATTATTGATTTACTAAGATGGTGTCCAAATAAAAAGAATTTCCCATTTTAGTGTCCAAAACATAAATCATTTCGCGACCTGGTGTTCACGTATTAAACTAGTATTGAGTTACTGTATATAATAACAATTTCTTTAAAATAATTACGATTTAGCAAAACTAGTTGTCGGTTCATAAAAATAACTAAAATGAACTACTATATTTTATCTTCAAAATCTATTTTAATTAAAAGGTTTCACTATCTTTAAAGCTAGTTTACTTGGCTTTTCAAAAACACTTCATCCGTTGTTGCTAAGAAACCCATGATTTCTTGTCGTCAAAAGTTTTTTTTTTTGGACTGTGAGTGTTTCACAACAGTTTTTAGAGAAGCTTTTAGAGTTTGGATCAAGTCAAAACCTTACTAATGATGAAAGTAGTGCTTGAATTTCTAGCTAGTGGTTGAAAAAGTTAAAAAAAATATAGATTTTAGGATAAAGGAACCTAGAATAATTAGTAAAAAGAATATAGTTCTTATTTTTAAGCCAACAGCTTGTTTTATCAAACTGTAATTGTTTTAGAAGAAATTGATGCAGTCTAGATGAGAAAACCACTTTTTCTAGTTTCCTGTTTTTGGTTTTTAGTTTTCAAAAAAAGTGAAAACTGAAAACAAAAAACGATAACGAACGGGCTCTAAATTGTTGAGATTATTTGTGAATTTTTGAATCTAAAATTGAGGTATGTAGTAAATTCAAGCATATTTGTCAAAAAACGAAGTAGTAATTGCTATTTTTTTCACTGTATATTAGTTCCCCTAAAAGAATTTTGTAGTAACTAGTTGTTGCACCGCGCGCCTACGCGCACGGCACCCCAAAATAGTGTATTTGCAATATTCGAATTACGTTGGATTTAATTAGCAAGTTGATTGTGAAATAACTATTCCAAAACAATTGGTGTTTGCACTTGCTGTTTGGGGTGTATGGGTAAAGCAACTAAAACAAGGTGTTCATAAATAATTTATTCATACCATACTATGGGGTAGACAATATACATTCTAGTAACAGTTTGACGTGTAATTTGAAGCTAAAAATCTAGTATTTTTAGAGAGCCATCTAAACTGGAACTTATTGCTAACTTGTGGTTATTTCACATGCCTTTTGGAATGCTTTTGAGATGGAGCTTTGGCCTAGTCCCACAAGATGGATATAAGATTCCACTATAGAACTCTATTTTTCGAAATCAATGCAGTTGGCGTGATTTGCATATAAAAGCTTGCCGCCATTAATTCATTGAAGATGGTGGTGAAGGCTAGCTAGCAAGTAAATGTAAATGTACAAGAGTTTAGAATCTAGATTATATTTGAGATTCAAGTGAGAATATATGCAAAAATAGAAGATATTTGCATCGATAGGTAGTTTATTAGTATGTTCGGCTGACATCCTGAAAAGAGTTTTACATTCTTTGCTCGAAGAAAACACGTTTGGCGCAAGTATTACATCCAATATATGTAAGTAAATCTGAATAAGTTCGTTTAAGAATACGAATTTTCAACCAGTGGGTTTCACCCAACACTGTAATTTGAGCTTAAAAATGTATGATAACAATGTTAGTAACATAATGTAGGGGAGGGCATGTGTTTAAAGATGATAATGCAGTGGTGCATGTATGAGTTTGTAAAGAAGTAAAATTATAGTTTTCATATGTATCTCTGCTACTGAAAGCTACTATATTGATTAACTTCCATTGCTGATGCAATCTAGGTTTTACATGGGTAAAGGAAAATGAACAAAATTAGAAAGGGTATGATGCTGAACAGATAGATGATATTCATTGAAGATTCAATATTCAAATTAGGCTAGATGTTTGATGCTAGATTGAATAAGTGAAAAAGTGAAGTTAATAAGTGAAAAAGTGTGCCACCCTAAAACGTCGTATTTACAATACTCGAGTTAGGATTTATTTTCTCCATTTTCCATTTAAAAATTGAATAAAACCACTTATGTATGCATTCGAATTATAGATGTCAAAATAGAAGAAATCAATAGTAACTACATCCCTTAACCTTTCATGATGATATATGCATGTTTCCTTATTATTATATTCAATTCAACAAATTGTATCTTAATATCCTTTCCGGAATCAAGATGTCTAGCTACATAAACTCTCTGTTTCGGATATTGACCATCAAATTTTCTTTCATCTACATTTCCACTTATAGTTGCGAAGGTTGTAAAGAGCGGGAGTAGTGTTAGGTATTAGTAATACTTTAATAACTTCTTCGAGGGAACTTTAATAAATTATATATAATATATAAAAGAATGTTGTTTTAGAATTCTCTATCACACAAAAGCTTTAATCTCTTGCTCTATTCAACTTTGCATTATTTCCTTCTCTCTTTCCTCCTAGGCGTTCCTTAATTTTGCAATATCTTCATCATTAATGAAAAGGTTCCAAAATTAACAATTCCTGATCAGTTAAACAAAAAATGCAAAGACCATATAAATAAGAAGAATAAAATGAGAGGAAGAAAAGAGTGAATTCAAGGAATTACTTGGACCATAACCATTTGATGGAAATCTCGACATTTTGTGTCGCAAGGATTGTCTTTTCTTGAAAATGCTATAAACAAATATACCAAGCTTTCTTCTAAATAGAAAGTTCGGCCACATCTTTTTCGCAACATTAAAGTCTCTTATTAGATTACAACACGCGTTAGGAGAAGCGCACAAAAGGTATGAAGCTTGGTAGCAGATGCACGTGAGCAAGACCAGATAACTTTTTCAAATGAAGAACACCAGCTGAGTCCTTCACATAGAGGATTAACTTTTTTTTTTTTTTTGAGGGGACATAGAGGTTTAATTAGTATTGCTACATCAACAACTCTTTCTCACCCATAGGAAGTACGAAGGTCTTGCTATCCAAAATCCAAACCACTATTTGGGAGATATAAATAGTGATTTGAACACTAAAAATATATATACCCATCAAAGCTAAAAGACAGCTTATGCTAAAACTTGATATAGACTTCATACACAAAAAAGGTAAAAGGTAAAAGGAAAAAGGATGTCAAGGGAACTTAAACTTTATACAAATTGTCCTTCTGCTTGATGATACACAATGATTCCAAGTAAGGAAATTCTGAATAGACCTGGTTTACATGAAGAGTTAGAAAGCATTAAATTGGATTTACAACAAAGAAATAAAGAAGCTAAAGATCTTTTTGTATGATTCCAAACTTTGAGTACCTCTTCGGCTCTTTGCCTCTTCCTGTCTACTTAGATGTAGACTGCCCATCAAAAAAAGTACTTAGATATAGCCTATTTCAGCTCAACTTGTATTTTTAGTTTGACGCTTTGACTTATCGCCACTCAGCGTTTGTTAGACACCTAAACAAACCAGAACTTGAGAATATTGCAAATAAAGTTTCTTCCTCAAATCTCTCTGGAATACTTCCTCTCAACTCTTTCCAAGTCAACCAATCCTAAGACTCTGGTCACTCATATCCCCTGACAATCCTACACTAAATTACAATAAACTTTACATCTACAAGAAAAGTTAAGCACATCTCAAATTGCAGAGCATCAAATATATTACCACCCTGACATATATGGGTTGATCAACTTCTGCTTAATGCTGCTTCTTAACCCAAATAAATATGCTATAGATATAAGTATAAACTTTGATATATCTTGCAAGCTAAGATAGGTTTGTTTATAAATAATAAATACCATGACATAGATCATGTTTTATGCATATTTTTTTAGAGGGGAATGTTTTATGCATATGAACACTGTTTTCTACTAATTATTTATAGACATTTGCTTTTCTCTACTGGTGGCTTTCTCCTTTAGACCTTGACGGCAGGTGGTTTTTCTTTATCTCGATTTTCTTCACTTATTTTCAGTTCAGTGACGATCTAGCTCAAAAGCAGTAATTTTAGGGGAAAATTCAACAGACTGCAATTCATTACAGGTTCCACATGTCAAAATGTGGGTTTGTGTACAGAATTGAGGTAGACTACAGAAGAAACCATCCATGCAGGTTCAGAAATAGACTTTAAGAGCATATAAGCAAAAATTAAAGGAAACTACCTGTGATGTGTAAGCAAGATATCCACCTCGGAGGTCAGGTTGCACGGTAAGATCATAAGCACTGTAACAGAACACAATCATTAAGGCCTTAATATCTTGAAGAGAGAATACATCACATGTAAAAGCAAAACGGGAAGGTCTTTTTTTTTAACTGTACCTTCTTTTTTACAAAATTATTGCCCTGCATTCAACCTGCCTAATAAAGATCATATCCATCAAAAACTATGTCCAATATAGTTCCTTTCATCTTGACCATCCCTTACGCCTCCCATTAATCATGCAAAATTATTAGGTGTTTATTTTTCCCTGGTTTCCACAGATTATTACCATATGACAATTAAGTTATGTAACACCTCAACCCTTAACTTCTAATTCTAGACCTCCAACTTCTTCATTCTCTTTCCTTCTACCATATCCTCCCTCCATACCTATATTTTTCTCTAATTAGTTTTAGACATTTTAGGAAAGCCAAATTAATTCTATACTATTTCTATTTTCTCATGTTTCCCCCTTCCTTCCTAGCTCACTTTTCCTAGTTTTATCCTAACTTCTCTAATTTAGATATGAGTTTCTATCACGTCATAATTTAGATATAAGCAAACATTGATTAAAGTAAATAATCAAGAGATACATTCAAGGAGAGATGGATAACTTACTCGGAATTGAAATTGTTTCGCTGCAATCGTACATTTCTAGGGAGCTGCACTAATGAGGATTGTAGAGAAAGTGGGAAGGGGTGGTTTTGTGGTATTCGTAATTCCAAAATATTGTAATGGTAATTTAAGGTTTTGCATAACCATTAAAATATGGATATCACATCCTAAATCAAGAGATATCCATTAAGGCATTGAAGGAATTTCATGTGAACATGGCATGTAAAAATTAGGCTTGTGATTGGAAATAAATTAGGATGTTTGCAGGGGAAATAGCTTCACATTGGATTTAAACGTGAAGCTCACGCAAAAATGTTTTCAGGGATCTTAATTAAAAATGGAGGACTAATCTTTGACATGTGTTGCTTCCACACACCAAAGAGGACTACTTAAAACAAAAAGCTCCATCTGCGGGAAGTTTATTTAGAAAAAACATACTATTTTCTGGAGTGAGAGAAAGGGTACATGAACAACACATATTAATAGAGTGGGAAAAACAAACATATTTAGTATGTCGTTAATCTTCATCATACGACAGTCTTGAGTTCCAAGATTCAACCAAAGTGATTTTCATTTACATAAAGCGATAAAGATGAAGAAGAACTTTCATTTAATATCTTTTTGTTCTACCTAAGCTAGAAAACAATGGTTGATTTTAAAAAGTGAAAGAAAAACTGCCTCAAAACACACCCATCACACACGAAATTGGAACATGGTCAATCTAGGTAATTTAGGTTCCTGTCATTTAAATGGTTAGTCATATGTTGGTCTACCGTCTATTGAATACTATTTTTCGGGTTGGCTCGAGTCGATTTAAGTTTGGATCGGATAATTCAGTTCGCATAATCATATATAGGTCAGGTTGTCCAGGTCTACACACACAAAAAGTCCCTTGAATCCATCAGAGTAACCATCACAGAATGAAAAGTATACCTGAACACCAGCACCTCGGGTAACTACTTCATCAGGGTTGACACTACAATTTGGATTTTGGCCGTCATTTTTTTCAATATAGCCTGTACAGCAGGTATTCTTGTTGATCCACCAACAAGGAAAAACTTTCCATCTTTCAAAGCAGTTTCAACAGGTGTCTTTAATCTGCAGAATCCAGATCAACTATCAGTATTCAAAGCGAAGAAAATTAAAAGTCTTGTGAGCAGACTTGTGAGTTCTAAATATTATACTTGTCAAGCAAGTCTGGACATAACTCTTCAAATTTTGCTCTCGTGAGGGTTGTATCAATATGTCTAGGGTCGTCTTGTGTTGCAGTAATGAAAGGTGAGCGGTATCGACAAACCATTGATGGATAAGCTTAGTTAAATCTGGAAAATATGAAAACAACCAGAACTTATTGAAAAGGGTGATAAATCATAAATATATACTTGCCTAATGCTAGTTTGAGTTAAGTCGAAAGCTCAATCTTCGTCTTTTCAGCAGATTCAGTTAAATGGCAGATTCACATAATACATCAAAGATATATCAAATGGTAAATGGCAAGCTAAATATAATGATAGAAAACCAAAGATGTATAGTCTTCAGTTATGGCTTCTATGGAAAAAAAGAAAAGCTCTTGATACCATGATTGAATTTCGAGAATTGCATCATAGATACAAAACTATTTTTATGGAAAGGCAACATTACTTTAAGGCAATGATGATTCATATACTAATTGTTAATGGGGAAATTTGAGACAATACTTTAGCTCACTGTACCACGACATCTGGTTAAGGCTTGAATCTCCATCATTGAAAACCACCTCCTGTTAAGTTATATACAGAGGTTAGAAATTAGAACCACATAGAAAACATATAGCATCGCAAGACAGAGGAGAGAGATTAAGAGGAAAAGAAAAAGCTAGTACTCCCGTGACCCCGTCAATATAGAGTACCTAGAAAAGTATCCATAACCCCTAATTGTGTCCGTAGAAAGATAGCCCATTTGGGGTTGAAAGATTTCGAGAGAGAAAGCTAACCTCTTGGTTGGAGAAAGGCGATCATAACTATATTAAGGGTCGTATAAAATAATCAATACAAACATCAACGTCACTTAAAAATACCAATGCAATTTTGTCCAAAAATATGAGCAGCTAGTATACGTGCAAGTTGATTTGATGATTCATACTTCGGATGAAAGTGAGAAGTACTTTATCAAATCAATTTACCTGCTATAACTCTTTTTGAAAATTCAGCAATGCTACCATCCGATCCCACCTAAATCTCATATATCGTGTCTAATTTTATTGACTGTTATTGAAATGCTGTAACCTAAAGGAATATACAGACGTCTATTAAAGACAGATCCTATGTATGTCAAGATTCATTGACCACACAAGCACCCTCGAATCCTAACAGCATCAAAATTCTAGACTCAATTACAAACGCAAATTGAAGTTTAAGAAAGCAAAACCCAAACTAATCTGATTAATGTTAGAACAGTTCTTTAGGTCTTGTTTAGCAATAATAACATGTGGGTGATAAAAGCATTGAAGCAGGACAATCATAATAGCATGCATAGAATTAGAGGTGATCATGGGCCGGGCCGCGCCAAAAAAAATTTGCCCATTGACCGGGCCGGGCCCAAATCCGAGCCAAAAAATTATGCCCAAAGCCCGTTATTTCGGGCCGGGCCGAGCGGGCTTTTCGGGCCAAAAATTATACTAAAAAGTCTTTTTTCAAAGCCCGCCCAAAAAAAAAATCGGGCCTAACCCGCCCAAAAACCGGGCCTGGCCGGGCTGGAGTTGATCAGCTCTACATAGAATAATCAGGCAAGTATGTAATAATATGAAAAATAAATAAAAAGAAAGAGAAAAGAGGTTAGAATATACAGTATAGCGATTTTATACCAAAGATCTACATCATGAAACAAATGATTAGTAACTTCAATATAAAAATAATTGATTCAAGGATCCTCAGGATTATACCTATGCGGCTTAGATCGAGGAGCGCAACGATCTTTAGGCGGAGCAATCGTGAAACCAAGAACGCAATGTGAAAGTATTGATTGATTGAAAGTATTTGAGTGTTTGAAGTATTTGAGTGTTTTCGAAGTGTATTTCGGAGTAGTCGAGAGAATTTATGTGCGTGAAATAATAATATGAAAAGCCGTCCGTAATTCGGGAAAATACGGGTATTTATAGGAAAAAGGAAACTTGCGCTCCACGCAAGCCTTGCGCCAGGCGCAAGCCTACGTGGCAGGCGCAGTGCCACGCGTCAGACACACATTGGTGTGCCTGACGCAGCCAGCCCAATCAGAGATGCACATGTGTAAACGCGTTTGGAAAAGATAGAAAAGTATGTTGCGTCTCACACAAGACTTGCGTCTGACGCAGGACTCTGTGTGAGTCACAAAATCTACGTGTCAGGCGTTCATTGGCTCGCCTGACGCGATATAACCAATGTGCTGGACGCACGTGGCGTGCTGAGCGCAGTCCCCGCGTCCGACGTATATTCTGGAATATTCGAGCATATTCCATTGCGCGTCTTTCAAAGATACTTTTTTATCCCTAAAATTACGGAGATGGAATTTTACGGATTAAAAATCTGATTTAGGGTGCGTTCTCTTCACCTTAAAAAATTAAGTTTCAGGTCCAATAAGTTCAGTTCAGTTCAGATAAGTTCAGTTCAGTTCAGATAAGTTTCAATCAGGTCCAATCAGGGCAAAAAGTTCCAATCAGGTCTAATAAGGTCCAATAAGTTTCAATCAGGTGCAATAAGTTCCAATCAGGTCTAATAAGGTCCAATAAGTTCTAATCAGGTGCAATAAGTTTCAATCAGGTCTAATCAGGTCCAATAAGTTCCAATAAGGTCCAAATAGTCAATGATCAATAAATATTTGTATTATTGTCCATTATTTTATTATTCATATCACTATTAGTTGATTATGTTATTATTAGAATTTTAATTAAAGTACCACAATGATTATATCGTATTATACTTGTATTATTGTCTATTATTTTATTATTCATATTACTATTAGCTGATTATATTATTATTAAAAAATATTATAATCATGGTTAAATAAGGTTAACAATAATAATATCATAATTACAATATTTTGCAATTTGTCTTTAAATAACTAGAGATAACATGTTTTCGTTACTAATAAGTGGAGTGAGAGATAAATTTTTCCATATGTGGCAATTTCTCACTTGTTAGCAATAAATGTTAATCAACTTTTGGTTTTCTACTAGTGCTTTATGAACTCAAAACAAGACTATTAGATATATTAGTGGTGAAAGTTATGTATAGGCAAGTATATAAATAGTATATTTTTTTTTGTTCGATTGTTTATCATAAGAGATAATTAATAATAATTATTTTTTTAAAGGGCGAATTTTAATAATTATTACTTCATAATAAATTTTGAGGGGTAGTATTTACGTTAGGGGTAATATTTATGTTATTACTCATTAATTTTTTTTGTCTAATAAGGTCAAATAAGTTCCAATTAGGTCCAATAAGGTCTAATAAGTTTCAATCAGGTATAATAAGGTCTAATAAGTTTCAATCAGGGCTAATAAAGTCTAATAAGTTTCAATCAGGTCAATAAGTTTCAATCAGGTCCAATAAGGTCCAATCAGGTTCGATCAGGTCCAATAAGTTGAATCAGGTCCAATCAGGTTTAATAAGTTCCAATCAGTTCAGTTCAGGTCCAATAAGTTCAGTTCAGATAAGTTCAGTTCAGTTCAGGTCCAATAAGTTGAAGAGAACGCACCCTTATTTATCAAAGATAATAAAAATGTTTATGAAAAGTATTTATTAAAATAATAAATATTTGATTGGGCTTTAAAATGGATTTAAAACATCTCATGGGCTTGAAATACAATTAATCATCATGAACAATTAATTGGGCTTTAGAATATCATTTCGAAACACATTTTAGAATGGTTCTTTAGATTGCTCTTCCGCTGAGTCGCGCCAACTAATGCCGCGGTATGTTTCATCATTGGATCCTTAAATGGGGAGACACGATTATGTGTCTACAATCACCAAAAAAACATTTTGTCATAACATATTTAAGTAGAAATAGTGCTTAAACATCTCTATAAAAAAGAAAATATGATATTGTAATTATAATCAGTTTCAATTTCATATTTAATTTCATTTTTTGTCTGTATTATGTAAATATTTTATAGCATGTAATATTTTTCCTATAAGGTTCAAGAGATTTCCAGCAAGTGGGATTTGAAATTTCTAAAAAATGAATTTTGTACAGTTAATTAAAATTCATATAAAATTGTTGTGAAAAATTGATCTTATCCAGTACCATATGAGCTTGTTCTTTCAATAAAGTTCAAACTAAACTTATTTAGCTAAAACTAAAAGCATGTCATATTTTGAAAAAACATAAAGAACTCACTGACCTATCCATAGACATATCACATCTCCATATTTCATTAATAATTCCACAATTCTTTTTGAATAAAATGAGCAACCAATGTTGTAAATATTGCATGTTGGGTCCAATATATCATAGTATATGAATTAAATGACCCAATCTCAAATAAAAGGAAAAATTGCAAATCTAATTAAGCTAAATTGTATGATGATCCATCTTACATTTTAAAATTATTCTCCATAATATTCAAATGGATCAATTATATAATTTGACATAACTAGAAAGGTAATTATGATCTCCAAATTGATTTTAGGCCGTTTTACGTGTCTCATTTTAAATGGCCATATTCCGTTAAGCCAAACACAATCTCCAAATTCCATCTCAAATTGATCATGTTTTCTCGAAATGACTTAATAATCTTAAAATAAGATTATTTCTCATCTATCCAAAAGCCTTCAATTAGGAAGCAAACTTCTTTTTCTAAGACCTCTTCAAAAATCATAAGTGTGATCACTAATTAGGGTGATTACTTCTATCATTGGTTAATCACTAATTAAGGTGATTAACTCAAACTTTTTATTTAATTACTAATTAAGGTGATTACTTTTATTTTAATCACTAATTATGGTGATTATCTTAACCTTCATTTTTAATTGCTAATTAGGGTGATTATCTTAAACCTTGGTTAATCACTAATTAGGGTGATTACCTCAACCTTTCCTATTTAATCACTAATTAGGGTAATTATTTTAAACCATTGTTAATCACTAATTAAGGTGATTATCTTTCCTCCTAAGTTTAATCATTAATTGAGGTGATTATCTTTCCTTCCTTTTTAATCACTAATTAGGGTGATTATCTTAACCTTCATTCTTAATCACTAATTAAGGTGATTATCTTGACCCCCATTTTATCAATTATTAAGGTGATTATCTTTACCTTTATTTTTAAACATTAATTAGGGTGATTATTTCAATGCCATTTCAATCACTAAATGGAGTGATTACCTCAGTTCTTATAAATTTGTCTAATTTTAAAGGTGAGTTATTCATAATCTATTATCACTGCCTTCCTTTTCATCCCCAATGGAATTAGCCATTTAGGGTGAGATATATATAAGATCGAACTACGATGATTTTGATCCATGAGTGGATTCCAATCCCGCAATGATTGGTACGTAGTGCAACTTTAGTGCTCAAATCTACCATGTACAAATGATATATTGGCCCTCAAAAATAAAATGATTGATGTGTATATGTGCAAATTATGTGATTTTCTTTCTTTTGAATAGTCATGATTACTTAAATGGGAAAATAACGCATTTAGTAAGAGGCATTCTGTAGAACGGAAGAGGAGACGATTTTCAGACGTTCGCACCTCTTAACCTAAACCCTGAACCTTATCTCATGGTATGAAAGACCAATTTTCAAAAAGCCTTATCCATATGAAGTCATCATCGTTTTAAAAATGATATTTCTTGAAATTGTTTTTAAAACGATTTATTAAATAAATCTGTCCCTATTCAAATATTAATTGGGTGGCGACTTCAAAGTTTTGTAAAACTCATAGTCCAATGAGAGACTTTTACTAATTGTGATAAGGATTGAGTTGGTTGAATAAAATCATCATCATCATCATCATCATCATCATCATCATCTTCTTGGTATTAACCACCTTCATCATCACCATTATCGACGACATGGTTTGGAGATGGCTCATCTAGGTACTGACAAAATCCGCAATCATAATCAGATTGACGATATGGAATAAGGTTAACATTTCGATATATATATATTCATGGTGTAGATTACCATATTGAGGAGAATAAGTTTGAGAATTTTCACCTTTTTGGTGTATTTGAGATGGGGACGATAATTTGAGTGATTTTGAGAGGTATTTGAGCGATTTTATTGTCTAGGCATTTGTTTATTGAGTGGTTTTGGTTTTGATTTCTTTAATAATTAGGATTATTAGAATCCATAATTATAGAGATATTTCAACAAAGAGTTATGAAATAAATTAGTGAAGATGGAGAAAATTAAGTGTGTCCAAAATATTGCAAAATGGGTCTCTATTTGTAGAGCTCGAAAAAATAGAGCCGTTGGTTTTTTTTACTTTGCATTTTTTAAAATATAATGTAACACCCCAATAATTCTCTCTTTTTTAAAATACCTTTTTAATATAAAACATAGAGAATTATCAAAGTATTATCGCCCGTGTGAAAACGTATCGGCTTAATTATTCAGAATTTTACAGCGGAAAACAATAATAATAAACTTTATAAATAAAACTTAGTCAACAATAAGTCAACTCCAAACTAATCAACAAAACCAAAGTCAACTTTAAAACCAAATCAAACCAACTATGAAAAGTATAACTCAAGAGTACAAAATATAAACTACACAAGCTCTCCAAAATCCCGATCCCAATGATGCATCATCTTCAAACCTGTAGATAGACAATGCACTATTGATCCCTAGAGACTGCTCACCAAAATGGGTCATCACAGGATCAATAAAGCATAGCCATGATCGACATACACAAACAAAGCACGTAATCAGCAAAGCTGAGTACTACATACTAAACAAGTAAACAATCCTAACATGATACTGATAAATAGTAGGCAGGAATAAATAATAACATAATAACTTGCAGATAACTTTTACTGAACTAAACTTTTACTGAACTAAACTTATTACTTTAAATGGAATAGTCAATGGACCGAGTTGTTTCATCTAAACCTGTAATACCCCGATTTTTAAGAGCGTTTTAATTAGCGCTAATTATACTTATAAAGTTAATTATGTTTTGAAAATTCTTATTTTATTTGAGTTTGGAATATTTATAGTATTTGTAATATATTTTGTTTTATGAAATTATTATTAATTATATATTTGGATTTTTAAATAACTAAAGTCGGTCCGTCTATTTATGTTTGCGGTTTAAGGAGGAAGTAAAACCCCATAATGTTCTCTCTCTTGAAAGAAAACCCCAATCACCCCAAAACCCCATTTCTCTCTCTTCAAAGAAATCCCAAAACCCCATTTTCTCCCAACCCGTGAAACCCCAATTCCCCACCTCCCTCTACTCCCTCTTTACTCCCTACTCTAAGCTTCCCTATGGTGAACCACCAACCTCCATCTATCCACCTCCATTAATGTCTCCAAACTTTTGTTCTATAAATGCTCAGTAATTGAGCTTTGAAATCTCACAACAACAATTCTCCTTCTCTTTCTCGTCCTTCATTCTCGTCAGAGCCCGAAGCTCGCCGGAGCTAGCTCGCGTTTTCTCTCTCTCTCCCTTTCGTGCGCCCGTTTCTTCCCCTCATCCGTTTGTTGTGGCCGCTTTGTGTGTCGTTGTTGTTGCCCGGTCGCTGTTGTTATTGCGGTGTGGTTGTTGCTCGCGCCGGAGTTGTCATGGTGGTGATGGTGTAGTTGTTTCATTTTTGTTGGTGTTGTTCTTTGTTTCGTTCTTTCTTCGCCGTCGCTTGCTTGTTCGTCCCTTTCGCTCGGTCCTCTAACAACGAACATCGCCGGCCTTATGTCGCCGTGCGTTCGCTTCTTTCTCGCCGGTGTACCGTGCTCGCCGAGCACGGCTCCCCCCTTCCCCGCCGCCTCTGTTTCGTCCCCCGCTCCTAGTGAGCGAGAGGTACTACACCTCTCTTCTCCTCCTCTTGTTTCCCTCAAATTAGAAGTCATTTTTTTTTTTTGAAAATCGAATCGAAATACTATTGATGCTTTGATGAATTATGAATTTCGATTTTGAATTCGACAATTGGTTATTTATTGTTGATACTTTGAATTCATGAGTTATTGTTGATGATGTTGAATTGGTTGATGATCATGAATTAAAATCACAAATTAAACGGTTGTGTTGGAAGATGAACTAAGTATGGTGTTTTATTGGTTAATCGGTTAGTCGGCTAGTTGGTTGAAATCGGATCTTTGGAGTAGATTGAGTTACTTGATAATCTTAGTTGTTATTTTTATTGATTTTGGAAAGGAATTCTAAAATGATTTTATAAGTTAGTTTAAGTAAATTGCAAGATCAATGAAATCAGATGTGAGTTACATGTCTAAAGCATATCATAATCATTTATTTATCAAGTGATTAGTCTATATTATGTAGCTAACACCCGAGTTAATTAGAGTTAACTTTGAGAGATCCAAGTTTGATTAGTTTCTAAATGATGTCTATTAGTTGGTGCAAGAGTTGGTTTTAAGAAGGATAAGCTAAACTAAAATGCATAGCAAATTTATGGATATAATTAAAATGGAAATAAGGAGTCTGGTTATAAAATAAATGAATTGGTTAGTATGAATGAATTGAGATGAATTATTGATTTTCAGACAATCTTAGTATTATATGACATTCAAAGTATATTTGTTAACTATATCAGGTTTACCTATTCTAGTAAGTTGGAAAGCTAAGAAAGATGTATTAAGAACTACTGTGAGAATTGTCTAGAGTCGAGTTATGTTTAACGACGATAGTCGATTTTGGGAATTATACACTAATAAGCTTATTATATGGATGTAGTATGAAATAAGTATGCTTTCTGTTTCTTAGGTGATCGAAAAGTGTGAAAGATTACCTTTGTTCTTATGATGGACGAGTTATGAGATTTATACTACGATATATGTTTATGTATTCCGAGTATGCCAAAATATACCTTTTAACTCTGAAACTAACTGAAAGTATGAATGACTCTTAAACGATTTGAGATACGAAAATACTGTTATGTTTCTGTTGTTATTCTTAAAAGTACTTTAAGTTATGAGACATGCATATGATTACTTTCCATGATTAATGATATGTTTCGCATATGGATTGCGTGAAATGAAATGTTTTATGATGATTATGATGATACGATGCTATGAAATGATTATGAGTCTGAAGTGATAAATGAACTCAAGTGACGGTTGTATTTATGAAATGAGTTAATGCAACCACTATGAATGGATTGAGATTATGATGGATGAAATATGTTCACACTGGATTGAACAATGATAACGTAATTGTATACGTGATTTATGTGATGACGTGAATTAAAAGATGTTAATCACGTAAAGTGAAATATCGGAGGGAAATGATGAACAGGTTGCCCTGTATGAGTGGTTCAGCGGCCCCTACAGGTTCTCTCAGGTTACTATGCTTGAATATTCGTTTACTTGTCTTCCTTCTATCTTGTTGTGATCCAAGTAGAAGCGGTGTGCACACTAGGGACTCGTTATTATGGCCATTATGTTATACGTAGGTGGTTACAGGGATTGACCCTAGGCCTACAATGTTGAAGTAAGTGGTTACGGGGATTGACCCGCCATCTTGGCGTTCTCTTTCCTCTCCTTAAATAATCTGGATTAATTAAGATTAATTATGTAATTAATCATTGTATATATATCTACATGTGAACGTATGGATTATGTGAATATTGCTATGCTGTTGGGATATGGTTATGAATGATGTGAACATGTATTGATTACGTGAGAATCGTAGACACCAAAGCATGTTTTAAGAATGTTTTATGGGTTAGTACTCAGCGTTGTGCTGATGTGTATGTCAATGTTTTGTTTTGTCACTACTGTGGCCTGTCACTTGGTGGGTGGCAGTGTTACAATAGTGTCAGGTTGAAGTTTTGGAGCATCTGTTCCAAGATAGAAGCGGTTAAGTACTACGATCTCAGCTATGAATGTTTTATGTTTTCTTTGAGGCGAGGATGTTCCATTTTGTAATAGTTAGATAATTAATTGATTTAGTTTCATTTCTAGTTTCTCGGTTGAGCAATAGTGCTCCCGATTTTCTTTAGGCGGTACTCCGCGAAAGCGTTGAGTTTGGGATTTGGTATATATATTTTATTTGTAATGAGTTTTTCAAACATTTTCCCATTTTGGGTTGTCCAATTTACAAAGGAGACTCTGCCGAAATTTTCAGAAAATATTAATTTATTATTAAAGTATTTCTTTTAAAAAGGGACTAAATGTCCATGTAAGTAGGTGAATAATGTAGCCTTGCATTTATTTCCAAGGAGATAAGTGCGGCGGTAACACGCCCGTTGAGTCGAACCTTCGTGGATTTTCCCCCATCTCGAGTTTTATTAAATGAAAAAGGGTTCGGCTTGGCGGGGGTGTTACAAGTTGGTATCAGAGCTAAGGTTAGATTTTGGTACGCTATGATCTCCATATCGTGGCGTAAAGGTTTTAAATAGGTTTAATGGGTTGGCTAAAAAGTTAGGTATAAATGAACCAAGCCGTTTGAGCGTTTGCGCTTTTGCGTGTGCAATGTGAATCTGTTTATGTAAAGATGTGACATATGTGATTTTCTATGTTAATTACTAGTTTATGTGTGATGTATCGTGCATTGACTTGTATTTGTTTATGATATGTATTTATTTAAAGTATGTATTTTACAAAACTTATATGATTTGAGAAACCAACTGAATTTCAAACGAGATCTCACTAAATGAGTTAGTTAGAATTCATTGCCAACAAGTTTGCCCCTTTTGTTTTCTTTGCTCCTCGATTTCGCGAGTTGAGTTGAAGTAGAGTTACAAAAGATGATGGCGGAATGGAGGCTGAATACCTAACGAAGCCATGGAAATTTGAGATCTTGGTTTTGTCTAAATGAATTTAGCTTGTTGTCTCCTCGATTAACTTATTGCAAGTTTCGAGGACGAAACTTTTTTATAAGGGTGGTAGGATGTAATACCCCGATTTTTAAGAGCGTTTTAATTAGCGCTAATTATACTTATAAAGTTAATTATGTTTTGAAAATTCTTATTTTATTTGAGTTTGGAATATTTATAGTATTTGTAATATATTTTGTTTTATGAAATTATTATTAATTATATATTTGGATTTTTAAATAACTAAAGTCGGTCCGTCTATTTATGTTTGCGGTTTAAGGAGGAAGTAAAACCCCATAATGTTCTCTCTCTTGAAAGAAAACCCCAATCACCCCAAAACCCCATTTCTCTCTCTTCAAAGAAATCCCAAAACCCCATTTTCTCCCAACCCGTGAAACCCCAATTCCCCACCTCCCTCTACTCCCTCTTTACTCCCTACTCTAAGCTTCCCTATGGTGAACCACCAACCTCCATCTATCCACCTCCATTAATGTCTCCAAACTTTTGTTCTATAAATGCTCAGTAATTGAGCTTTGAAATCTCACAACAACAATTCTCCTTCTCTTTCTCGTCCTTCATTCTCGTCAGAGCCCGAAGCTCGCCCCGAGCTAGCTCGCGTTTTCTCTCTCTCTCCCTTTCGTGCGCCCGTTTCTTCCCCTCATCTGTTTGTTGTGGCCGCCGTGTGTCGTTGTTGTTGCCGGTTGTTGTTGTTGCGGTGTGGTTGTTGCTCGCGCCGGAGTTGTCATGGTGGTGATGGTGTAGTTGTTCTTTTTTTGTTGGTGTTGTTCTTTGTTTCAGTTCTTTGCTGCTGCTGCTTGTTCGTCCTTTCTGCTCGGTCCTCTAACAACGAACATCGCCGGCCTTATGTCGCCGTGCGTTCTGCTTCTTTCTCGCCGGTGTACCGTGCTCGCCGGAGCACAGCTCCCCTTCCCTGCCGCCTCTGTTTCGTCCCTGCTCCTAGTGAGCAGAGGTACTACACCTCTCTTCTCCTCCTCTTGTTTCCCTCAAATTAGAAGTCATTTTTTTTTTTTGAAAATCTGAATCTGAAATACTATTGATGCTTTGATGAATTATGAATTTCTGATTTTGAATTCTGACAATTGGTTATTTACTGTTGATACTTTGAATTCATGAGTTATTGTTGATGATGTTGAATTGGTTGATGATCATGAATTAAAATCACAAATTAAACGGTTGTGTTGGAAGATGAACTAAGTATGGTGTTTTATTGGTTAATCGGTTAGTCGGCTAGTTGGTTGAAATCAGATCTTTGGAGTAGATTGAGTTACTTGATAATCTTAGTTGTTATTTTTATTGATTTTGGAAAGGAATTCTAAAATGATTTTATAAGTTAGTTTAAGTAAATTGCAAGATCAATGAAATCAGATGTGAGTTACATGTCTAAAGCATATCATAATCATTTATTTATCAAGTGATTAGTCTATATTATGTAGCTAACACCTGAGTTAATTAGAGTTAACTTTGAGAGATCCAGTTTGATTAGTTTCTAAATGATGTCTATTAGTTGGTGCAAGAGTTGGTTTTAAGAAGGATAAGCTAAACTAAAATGCATAGCAAATTTATGGATATAATTAAAATGGAAATAAGGAGTCTGGTTATAAAATAAATGAATTGGTTAGTATGAATGAATTGAGATGAATTATTGATTTTCAGACAATCTTAGTATTATATGACATTCAAAGTATATTTGTTAACTATATCAGGTTTACCTATTCTAGTAAGTTGGAAAGCTAAGAAAGATGTATTAAGAACTACTGTGAGAATTGTCTAGAGTCGAGTTATGTTTAACGACGATAGTCGATTTTGGGAATTATACACTAATAAGCTTATTATATGGATGTAGTATGAAATAAGTATGCTTTCTGTTTCTTAGGTGATCGAAAAGTGTGAAAGATTACCTTTGTTCTTATGATGGACGAGTTATGAGATTTATACTACGATATATGTTTATGTATTCCGAGTATGCCAAAATATACCTTTTAACTCTGAAACTAACTGAAAGTATGAATGACTCTTAAACGATTTGAGATACGAAAATACTGTTATGTTTCTGTTGTTATTCTTAAAAGTACTTTAAGTTATGAGACATGCATATGATTACTTTCCATGATTAATGATATGTTTCGCATATGGATTGCGTGAAATGAAATGTTTTATGATGATTATGATGATACGATGCTATGAAATGATTATGAGTCTGAAGTGATAAATGAACTCAAGTGACGGTTGTATTTATGAAATGAGTTAATGCAACCACTATGAATGGATTGAGATTATGATGGATGAAATATGTTCACACTGGATTGAACAATGATAACGTAATTGTATACGTGATTTATGTGATGACGTGAATTAAAAGATGTTAATCACGTAAAGTGAAATATCGGAGGGAAATGATGAACAGGTTGCCCTGTATGAGTGGTTCAGCGGCCCCTACAGGTTCTCTGGTTACTATGCTGAATATTCTGTTACTTGTCTTCCTTCTATCTTGTTGTGATCCAAGTAGAAGGGGTGTGCACACTAGGGACTCTGTTATTATGGCCATTATGTTATACGTAGGTGGTTACAGGGGATTGACCCCGGCCTACAATGTTGAAGTAAGTGGTTACAGGGGATTGACCCCGGCTTACTGGCGTTCTCTTTCCTCTCCTTAAATAACTGGATTAATTAAGATTAATTATGTAATTAATCATTGTATATATATCTACATGTGAACGTATGGATTATGTGAATATTGCTATGCTGTTGTGATATGGTTATGAATGATGTGAACATGTATTGATTACGTGAGAATCGTAGACACCAAAGCATGTTTTAAGAATGTTTTATGGGTTAGTACTCAGCGTTGTGCTGATGTGTATGTCAATGTTTTGTTTTGTCACTACTGTGGCCTGTCACTTGGTGGGTGGCAGTGTTACAATAGTGTCAGGTTGAAGTTTTGGAGCATCTGTTCCAAGATAGAAGCGGTTAAGTACTACGATCTCAGCTATGAATGTTTTATGTTTTCTTTGAGGCGAGGATGTTCCATTTTGTAATAGTTAGATAATTAATTGATTTAGTTTCATTTCTAGTTTCTGGTTGAGCAATAGTGCTCCTGATTTTCTTTAGCTGGTACTCCGCGAAAGCGTTGAGTTTGGGATTTGGTATATATATTTTATTTGTAACAGGTTTTTCAAACATTTTCCCATTTTGGGTTGTCCAATTTACAAAGGAGACTCTGCCGAAATTTTCAGAAAATATTAATTTATTATTAAAGTATTTCTTTTAAAAAGGGACTAAATGTCCATGTAAGTAGGTGAATAATGTAGCCTTGCATTTATTTCCAAGGAGATAAGTGCGGCGGTAACACGCCCGTTGAGTCGAACCTTCGTGGATTTTCCCCCATCTCGAGTTTTATTAAATGAAAAAGGGTTCGGCTTGGCGGGGGTGTTACAAGTTGGTATCAGAGCTAAGGTTAGATTTTGGTACGCTATGATCTCCATATCGTGGCGTAAAGGTTTTAAATAGGTTTAATGGGTTGGCTAAAAAGTTAGGTATAAATGAACCAAGCCGTTTGAGCGTTTGCGCTTTTGCGTGTGCAATGTGAATCTGTTTATGTAAAGATGTGACATATGTGATTTTCTATGTTAATTACTAGTTTATGTGTGATGTATCGTGCATTGACTTGTATTTGTTTATGATATGTATTTATTTAAAGTATGTATTTTACAAAACTTATATGATTTGAGAAACCAACTGAATTTCAAACGAGATCTCACTAAATGAGTTAGTTAGAATTCATTGCCAACAAGTTTGCCCCTTTTGTTTTCTTTGCTCCTCGATTTCGCGAGTTGAGTTGAAGTAGAGTTACAAAAGATGATGGCGGAATGGAGGCTGAATACCTAACGAAGCCATGGAAATTTGAGATCTTGGTTTTGTCTAAATGAATTTAGCTTGTTGTCTCCTCGATTAACTTATTGCAAGTTTCGAGGACGAAACTTTTTTATAAGGGTGGTAGGATGTAATACCCCGATTTTTAAGAGCGTTTTAATTAGCGCTAATTATACTTATAAAGTTAATTATGTTTTGAAAATTCTTATTTTATTTGAGTTTGGAATATTTATAGTATTTGTAATATATTTTGTTTTATGAAATTATTATTAATTATATATTTGGATTTTTAAATAACTAAAGTCGGTCCGTCTATTTATGTTTGCGGTTTAAGGAGGAAGTAAAACCCCATAATGTTCTCTCTCTTGAAAGAAAACCCCAATCACCCCAAAACCCCATTTCTCTCTCTTCAAAGAAATCCCAAAACCCCATTTTCTCCCAACCCGTGAAACCCCAATTCCCCACCTCCCTCTACTCCCTCTTTACTCCCTACTCTAAGCTTCCCTATGGTGAACCACCAACCTCCATCTATCCACCTCCATTAATGTCTCCAAACTTTTGTTCTATAAATGCTCAGTAATTGAGCTTTGAAATCTCACAACAACAATTCTCCTTCTCTTTCTCGTCCTTCATTCTCGTCAGAGCCCGAAGCTCGCCTGAGCTAGCTCGCGTTTTCTCTCTCTCTCCCTTTCGTGCGCCGTTTCTTCCCCTCATCTGTTTGTTGTGGCTGCTGTGTGTCGTTGTTGTTGCCTGGTCGCTGTTGTTGTTGCGGTGTGGTTGTTGCTCGCGCCGGAGTTGTCATGGTGGTGATGGTGTAGTTGTTCTGTTTTTTGTTGGTGTTGTTGCTGTTTCGTTGCTGCTGCTGCTGCTTGTTCGTCCTTTCTGCTCGGTCCTCTAACAACGAACATCGCCGGCCTTATGTCGCCGTGCGTTCTGCTTCTTTCTCGCCGGTGTACCGTGCTCGCCGGAGCACAGCTCCCCTTCCCTGCCGCCTCTGTTTCGTCCCTGCTCCTAGTGAGCAGAGGTACTACACCTCTCTTCTCCTCCTCTTGTTTCCCTCAAATTAGAAGTCATTTTTTTTTTTTGAAAATCTGAATCTGAAATACTATTGATGCTTTGATGAATTATGAATTTCTGATTTTGAATTCTGACAATTGGTTATTTACTGTTGATACTTTGAATTCATGAGTTATTGTTGATGATGTTGAATTGGTTGATGATCATGAATTAAAATCACAAATTAAACGGTTGTGTTGGAAGATGAACTAAGTATGGTGTTTTATTGGTTAATCGGTTAGTCGGCTAGTTGGTTGAAATCAGATCTTTGGAGTAGATTGAGTTACTTGATAATCTTAGTTGTTATTTTTATTGATTTTGGAAAGGAATTCTAAAATGATTTTATAAGTTAGTTTAAGTAAATTGCAAGATCAATGAAATCAGATGTGAGTTACATGTCTAAAGCATATCATAATCATTTATTTATCAAGTGATTAGTCTATATTATGTAGCTAACACCTGAGTTAATTAGAGTTAACTTTGAGAGATCCAGTTTGATTAGTTTCTAAATGATGTCTATTAGTTGGTGCAAGAGTTGGTTTTAAGAAGGATAAGCTAAACTAAAATGCATAGCAAATTTATGGATATAATTAAAATGGAAATAAGGAGTCTGGTTATAAAATAAATGAATTGGTTAGTATGAATGAATTGAGATGAATTATTGATTTTCAGACAATCTTAGTATTATATGACATTCAAAGTATATTTGTTAACTATATCAGGTTTACCTATTCTAGTAAGTTGGAAAGCTAAGAAAGATGTATTAAGAACTACTGTGAGAATTGTCTAGAGTCGAGTTATGTTTAACGACGATAGTCGATTTTGGGAATTATATCACTAATAAGCTTATTATATGGATGTAGTATGAAATAAGTATGCTTTCTGTTTCTTAGGTGATCGAAAAGTGTGAAAGATTACCTTTGTTCTTATGATGGACGAGTTATGAGATTTATACTACGATATATGTTTATGTATTCCGAGTATGCCAAAATATACCTTTTAACTCGAAACTAATCGAAAGTATGAATGACTCTTAAACGATTTGAGATACGAAAATACTGTTATGTTTCTGTTGTTATTCTTAAAAGTACTTTAAGTTATGAGACATGCATATGATTACTTTCCATGATTAATGATATGTTTCGCATATGGATTGCGTGAAATGAAATGTTTTATGATGATTATGATGATACGATGCTATGAAATGATTATGAGTCTGAAGTGATAAATGAACTCAAGTGACGGTTGTATTTATGAAATGAGTTAATGCAACCACTATGAATGGATTGAGATTATGATGGATGAAATATGTTCACCTCGGATTGAACAATGATAACGTAATTGTATACGTGATTTATGTGATGACGTGAATTAAAAGATGTTAATCACGTAAAGTGAAATATCGGAGGGAAATGATGAACAGGTTGCCCTGTATGAGTGGTTCAGCGGCCCCTACAGGTTCTCTGGTTACTATGCTGAATATTCTGTTACTTGTCTTCCTTCTATCTTGTTGTGATCCAAGTAGAAGCGGTGTGCACACTAGGGACTCTGTTATTATGGCCATTATGTTATACGTAGGTGGTTACAGGGGATTGACCCCGGCCTACAATGTTGAAGTAAGTGGTTACAGGGGATTGACCCCGGCTTACTGGCGTTCTCTTTCCTCTCCTTAAATAACTGGATTAATTAAGATTAATTATGTAATTAATCATTGTATATATATCTACATGTGAACGTATGGATTATGTGAATATTGCTATGCTGTTGGGATATGGTTATGAATGATGTGAACATGTATTGATTACGTGAGAATCGTAGACACCAAAGCATGTTTTAAGAATGTTTTATGGGTTAGTACTCAGCGTTGTGCTGATGTGTATGTCAATGTTTTGTTTTGTCACTACTGTGGCCTGTCACTTGGTGGGTGGCAGTGTTACAATAGTGTCAGGTTGAAGTTTTGGAGCATCTGTTCCAAGATAGAAGCGGTTAAGTACTACGATCTCAGCTATGAATGTTTTATGTTTTCTTTGAGGCGAGGATGTTCCATTTTGTAATAGTTAGATAATTAATTGATTTAGTTTCATTTCTAGTTTTACGGTTGAGCAATAGTGCTCCTGATTTTCTTTATTTGGTACTCGCGAAAGCGTTGAGTTTGGGATTTGGTATATATATTTTATTTGTAACGGGTTTTTCAAACATTTTCCCATTTTGGGTTGTCCAATTTACAAAGGAGACTCTGCCGAAATTTTCAGAAAATATTAATTTATTATTAAAGTATTTCTTTTAAAAAGGGACTAAATGTCCATGTAAGTAGGTGAATAATGTAGCCTTGCATTTATTTCCAAGGAGATAAGTGCGGCGGTAACACGCCCGTTGAGTCGAACCTTCGTGGATTTTCCCCCATCTCGAGTTTTATTAAATGAAAAAGGGTTCGGCTTGGCGGGGGTGTTACAAAACCAGCCTTCCCCTAGGAAGACGAAATACGGGCGCACCTCCGTATTCCAAAATGACCTACGATATCGAGGAACCTTTTAATAAAATAGGAACGGTGATCAACCCGAAACCCAGAAAAGCCATGGCACGCTCACCATGTACCCCAACTCTTGATTGTCCAACACTTTAGACGTGCACCAGACTAAAGCTTATTGCTGTCCAGTTTCACTTTACATGATTTACCAATTATTACTTGTTATGACACACAAGCAATACAGATAATATATAATCACACATTCACAACGTTATTCCTTTTTATCTTAGGATTAAATAAGTGATCATACAACTTACAACACAAGATTAATTCCTTTTTAATCCAATCCTTTTTATTTGTTGAACCTAGCCAACAATCAACTTACCTTTCAAAGGTATAGAAATATTAACTTACCAAATAAGGCCCACAATCCTTATAGAGTAGTGAAAATAATAATATAAGGGAACACATGACTCAATCATGATCCTTCTAATAAATATATTAATTCCTCCATGTGAATTAATAAATAAAGTTCCCAACCAACATGCTTGCATCAATATTCCATACAAACATTATATAATTCTCATAGTTAAATCTCATACTCAACATGTTCGCACACAGGCATAAAACATGTAAAATCCAATTATAATAGCAATCATATATGAACTCACATAGTTCCTATACATGATACTACATAATTTTTCCTTCCTAAAATCATGATACTACATCAACAACCCATAGGTATGTACGTACCTTGTGTAAACAAACTGATAGGCCACTTTAATGATCTTAAAAGTCGCCTAGAGAGAATTCTCCGCCTAACACAACCAATAGAATTTATAATCAATACTCCAAATAAATTCCAGCAAATTTAAAATACTTTAAATTCCCTTTAAAAATATTTAAAGGTTGTTTTTATCATTAAAACTTCAATTACCTATACTTCCTAGTATAGTACCACTATACTAGTCATGAAAATCCATAAAACTCCATTAATAACAACCTTTCTAAAATTCCAGCAACTTATAAATTGTTAAAACTCCCTTTAAACATACTTAGACATGCTTAAATTTATAATTTAAATCAATTTCATAGTTTATAACATGCTACTATGATTTTCCAATCTCTAAAACCCTAAAAATCCATGCTTTGATATTTAAAAACCCTATTTTAAATATAATAATCAAATCTGAATTTTTATTCTTTCAACACATAATTTATATAATCATAGATCCATCATTAAAACAGTAAATTAAAGCTTTTAATCCTAATTAGTACTAAAACAAATCATAAAAACATAATTTTTAATTAAAACTTGAGGAGGAAGAAAAGTAACAAACCAAAGCAAGAAAAGAGGGAGGAAGAAAGCGCCGGCAAAGGAGGGCAGCAGGCGGCTGGCCGGAAAAAGGAGAGGTCGAAGGAGGTGAAAAATCGAGCAAAGAAAAAAACGAAAGGAGAGAGAGAGAAGGCCGAAAGTGTGGGAGGAAGGAGGAGAGAGAAAATAAAGTTGTGGGGAAAAATTGGGGTTTATGGGGTATTTATAGTTTCCCCTTTGTGGGCTTAGGAAAAGGTAAATGGGCTAGGATTATAAATCCTTTTTCCAAATATAAGAGTGTTTGGGCTCCTCACACCCACTTAAAATCTTTTTCCAAATCCAATAAGTATTTCAAACATTTCAAGCACTTTCAAAGCATGACTTTAATGAAATATTTGACTTGAAGAAATTATTAAAATAATTCCTTTGACTTTCAAATAGTCAACCTTTGAAGAAATAAATCATTAAAATGCTAAAATATTTTAAAATATAAATAATTATATATAAAAATATATTTATAAATCCATAAAATTACGGGGGATTATAGTCTACACCTCTTAAAAGAAGTTTCGTCCCGAAACTTGACACGAAAACTCACACATTTCAAAAGTTTTTCAACTCAACTCTTATTGGAGAAATACTTGTGCCCCTCATGTGCACTCTTTTGCCAACTTAAAACACTTGTGTTACTCATGAAAACTTTTTTCTTATGCGGCGAATCTATTTATTTTGTACCAACATGTGCAAATCGCCAAAATAAGCATAAAAATGCATAAAAATAGGTAAAAAGCGCGAAATTCTATCGCATTCTACCCCCTTAAAGAAAACGAGTTACGCCCTCGTAACTCATCTCAAGGAATAAATCTGGATATTTCTTCTTCATTTCAGCTTCAGCTTCCCACGTCGCCTCTTCGGACTCATGGTTTGACCAAAACATTTTCACGATATTGACATCCCTATTGCGTGTACTACGCACCTTCTTATCAAGAATTTTCACAGGCCTTTCCTCATATGTGAGGCTACTATCAATCTGGATCCTCTCAGGCTCCAAGACATGACGCTCATCAGGGATATAACGCTTGAGTTGGGAAATATGAAACACATCGTGCATCTTATCAAACTCCATTGGCAAAGCCAACCTATAAGCTACCTTTCCAATTCTTTGCAGAATCTCATATGGACCTACATATTTGGCACTTAATTTGCCCTTTTTCCCAAATCTCATCATACCCTTAGTTGGTGATACTGTAACACCCCAAAAATTCATACACGTCTAAGCTACATTGCATCGACTTTGGGAGTGTTACCGCCGCGGTGAAACGCAAGGCATATTAAAATCAAAACGTTAACAACTCCTTACTAAGAAAACTACATTGCAGCGGAAATAAAATGTTTACTTTAAACTACAACTCGGGAATCACCATGGACCCCTTTTATTCAAACCATTAACTACGAATACTAATTATTCTATAAGTTCAACAAAAATGCTTAAGAGTTTATAAACCCGAAAATATCCCCGTATGCCAAACCCATGCAGCATCACCAGCATACCTAATCTGCTCCCCATTGAAGGATTAATGGTTCATCACAGGTCAACAAACAAACACAAACAACAAACAATCAGCTATGCTGAGTACGTACATAATCAATTAAATAATACACTATGCATAATCAGAATAACAAAAACCATTCCTAAACATGATGCTACAAAAACATTAAATTCCGTTTTTACAATTTATTTGGCATCGAACGGGCACCGTCATCTTTCTAGAATCATACGGGCTACTTAATCCTTAATAGACAACTTGGTCTATTAGATGAAATGTAAATACGGTTTCGTTCCGTTCCACATCCATCACCTTAGTATGCATACCCCCAAGATCGTACGGAACCTTCCGCCTACTTGAGTTATCAAAATTTACAAGGACACTACCGTCGTCACAGTAGGCCTGTGTAGGAGTGTAGAACAAGTCCCACACTCCCCCCCATTGTTCATCACTTGTAGGGAGTCCAACTACAAGTTTATTGCCAAAATCCTTTCTTAGTATTGTCCATTCATTCCGCATTAAACATATAATCACTTAACATTCCTTCTTAGATACAATACTCAAATCTTTACTTCTGGTAACATCCTTGTTACACCATAGATCAAATAATACAAATCCAATCATCATGCTTATGATACGATAGAATTTCGCATAACCATGCTACATATCGATTTCCAATCACAATCATGTTACCAAACAATCTCAGCAATCACAATTGTTCCTTATCATTGTTCTAGGTTCCAATAGAATAAATCACAACCTAACATGATACTAGTAACTGCAACTGAACTGGTACGCGTACGTACCTTGTAACGAAGAATCTTCGCGGATTAATTAAACGTTCCGCTTATGAAATTGAGACCTAATCGAATAATAAAAATATTTCAGTACTAAGTCCTTGATATTATTAAAATAAAAATCAGCTTAACTAACTATGTAAAACTTAGTGTTTTGAATATTAAAATAATCAAACTTATTGTTTAAACTTTCTTTTCATAAACTTTATCGAAACTAACATATTTAGGAACAAATAATAAAGTGTTTGCAACTCTGATTTCCTTTAACTTATTTTATACTAGTTCATAACCATGAAAACCTAAACTAGTATATGCAAGTATTATAAATCAGAGTTAATAATAAAACCATCCTAAGAATTAGTAGTAATAATCAAGAATCTGATTGCTTTTAACTTATAACATGCTTTGTTTACAACCACATAACTTAAACATTTATATAAGTATTATAATAAAATCAGAATTGTGAAATAAAATCTTCATAAGAACTAATAAAACAATTGTAAATCTGATTTTTGTTAACTTTTACTATACTTTATTTACAATACAATTTAATCCAAGATCTGAATAAGAATTACAAAATCAAAATTTACAATTCGACTAAAGTAGAAAAGAAAGAGTTTTTTTTTTTTATAGAGGTTATCGGACCAATCTCGCCGGCGACAACCACCGGCGACGCCTCACCACTCCCGGCAAAGACTTCACCCGGCCACGCGTGCCTCGATTCGTCGCACGGCCTCGCGAGTCCGAACGTCCCGCGAGTCTCGAAGCCTCGCACGCCACACTCCGAGGCCTCGACCTCGCTCAAGACACCACACTCGAGCCTCGACCTTGCTCGGCCACCGCACACCAACAGACACACGCACGGGCGCTCGTACACCGCACACCACCGCACGCCTACAACACTCGCACACCTCGCCTCGCACACCTCGCCTCGCACACCTCGACTCGCACCTCGAACGCTCGCACGAACCGCGGCGAGCGTGCGGCACTAGCGAGCCACGCTCGACCTTCTCTCGGGCGGATAGCCACGAACCACCCGGCAGACCACGAACCACTGGCGAGTGGAAGCCTTCGACGCAGGGGAAGGAGAGAGAAAAGTAGTGCAGGAGGAAGGAGAAGAAAGAAAATAACGTAGGAGAGGAGAAAGAAGGAGGAGAGAGAAAATCCTTGGGGTAAAAAAAACGACTGATTAAAGTAGTGAATAGGGTTTTGTTTCTCTTCTTTATTTTATACCATGTGAAACCTATGTTTAATAGGACTTGTTTTCCAAATCAAATTCTTATTTCTTATTTTAATTATTTGGAAAACAAAACAAAACCGAATTATAATATAATTATAAAAATACTTTCAACTTTATTCTTTATATTTTCTTATTTATAAAAGAATAACTCCCAAAAATACGGAGTATTACAGGCTTCCCCCCTTAAAGGAAGTTTCGTCCCGAAACTTTGATGTAGCCAGACTTAACGACGATCTTTTGTACTTCTAAGTCCCAATATTCACAAGCGTTTTCTAGTTTTCGCAAGTCATATAAGTGATAAATACACATAAATAACAGACTTTAGCAAACTTTAGGGTGGAAGCACGAAATTCTATCGCATTCTTCCCCCCTTAAAAGAAAAGTTACGTCCCCGTAACTCACCTACCCCTTGAAAGAGCTCCGGGTACTTTATACAATCGAATAACATGTTTAAAACTTTGCATACAATTAGTTATCCCTAAGTGTTGCAAAATAAGCCTCAAATGTCCCTCATGTTCTTCCTTGGTCCTTGAATAGATCAATATATCGTCTATGAACACGACTACGAATTTATCGATGTAGGGTCGAAAAATCTTATTCCCAGAATAACGTCTAGGTTCTATAAATTAAACTCTATTAGATCGGAAGGAAAGAAGCCCCAGACAGAATAACTATAGGCATAGAAATTGACTCGGACTCAACCAATGCTAGAGTTCTAATAGTTGTATGGGCAACAAAAAAAAACAAAGATACTCCAGAATCGAACAAGACTTTAACAGGAAATTGAGTTTATAGAGAAAGTACCCGTGACAACATCTCTACGAGCTTCCTCTTCGCTAGCCGTCATCATATACAGCTTCCCTGTGCCCCTATTATCATTATTGTTGGTCACATGGTTCCCATTTAGTGCCTGATTATTTGCATTGGTTGGTGGTTTGGAGTAATTAGAGTTCCCTGACCCATTGTCTGCATTTCCACCATTCTGATTCCCATTCATAGGCTTGTCTCCATAGTTCCCTTTTTCTTGACTATTGGGGTTAACCTTATTCTTCGAACAGCACTCGTACGCTCTATGCCCCATTTTCCCACATTCATAACACTCCACCTTATTACCCTCGCAATCCTTCCCAGGATGGTTGTATGGGCACTTCTTACACCTATACACACGCTCAAGTCTGCGGTTATTGGTGTTATTATTGATGTTATTGTTATCGTTGTTGGGTCCCTTATTGAAGTTTCTTTGGGAGGTTTGATTGTTCTGGTTTCCATGGTGTTTCTTTTCAAATCTCTGAACCTCAGGATTTGGATTCTCCTTTCGCTTCTCACCTTGTTTACCCCCTTCCTCTCGTTTCCTTATGGCATATAGGTGAGCAGCTTTGCCAAAGACATGGTCCAACGAGGTGAAAGTATCTCCCCCCAGTCTCCCTTGTAGGTCAAGGGTGAGCCCTAATTCAAAACGTGAGGCCTTAGCTTCCTCAGTAGGGACAATTTCAGGAGCAAATCTCATCAGTTCTATGTACTTGCGGTAATATCCTCAACAGACAAGTTCTCTTGCTCTAGCATCATAAACTCTTGGGCTTTCTGCTTTTTGTGGTATGGTGGGTAATACTTATTCCTCAGGGCTTTCTTAAAAGTTTCCCACCCAAAGTTAGGCTATTTTAGGAGGTTGTCCTTAGCTTGAGACCACCAAAAATGGGCATCCCCCTGTAGGTAATAGCTTGCTAAGGGCACGGTCTTGTCATCTGGACAGGAGAGGGAAAAGAAAAGCTTATCAAACTCCCCAACCCAATTTTCTAATTCTTGGGTCCCCCTTTCCCATTCAATCTCGGTGGGTTCCTACGGGCAACCTTTTCAGACAAGTCCCCATCCCGGTTATGTCCTTGGGCTAGGTTAGCTGTGATCTGCACTAGATCACGAATCGATTGCTCGACATTCAGAGAGGTATCAGGCGTGCCGCCTTGACGAACCATTCTGCGCTGAAAAAATGACACAACGGTTGTTTCAGCGACATGCACATAGTCGTTGATTTATTTAACTATTACACATTGTCATGTTTATATAACACGTTTTTATTGCGAGCAATCATTAAGTCTCTATTGACTTGCAATATAAACATCTCAAATAAGATGTTACATCAAATAAAAGAATAAAACTGTTGTATTATTATTGGAAAGGGTAAAATTTATTGTTTCCAAGGAAAACATTATGAATAAATAAAAGAATAAAAGAATACTAATTTGCTACTTGGCATGCAAGCCGTATTAAAACTGAAATAAACGAATAAAATAATATTCTAATCCTAATTATATAATCAAAAGAAACTAGGGACTATAATGGTGAGCTTCGTCATCTGAATTAGGATTTTCTATTCCTTCTTCCATGTCAGCTTCGTCCTCAGAAGACTCGTCATCCTCTATAGGTTCATCTTCCTCCAGAGGTTCTTCTTCTATGGGCTCTTCTTCTGCTTCTTGGTCATTTTCCTCAATCGGATCCCCCTCAGCAGGCTCATTCTCATTAGGATCTCCCTCTTCAGCAGGCTCATTTTCATTAGGATCTCCCTCTTCCTCATTTTCCAAGTCAAGTATAGGTTCAGCATTATCTTCCCCAATCACTGCGATGAATGTCCTATTATTCCCTTCATCATCGGAAATGTAGGTAACAGTTCTGAGCAATGACGCTATGTGGTAGTCCTCGGGTATGAACTCATCCTCAAAAGTTTGGTACCTAGCTCTTTTTACAGCTCTAAAGGACGCTTGCGGCTCAAATTTAACTCTAGGGTTCTCAGAATTCACATTAATTCCCGAGCTTTCCCCCACATGATAGGTTCCTCTATCTAGAGGGGATGAGGTAGAAGGCTCCCAACTTCTTTTCTCACGAATTCTCCATTCATTTTCACAGTAGGAAGGTATTGGCTCCAGTAAGTGTGTTTGGTTGCATTAAAAGCTCCATTTTCGGACCATATATCCCCATATCTATGGTGTATGAAAAGGTAGGGTTCCTCCTTAGGAACGTACTGCAGCATAAAGTATATTTTCTCCATTTCAGTCCTAAGTCTAGTATCTCCCTGTAAGGTCCTATACTCCATAGCAGCTTTCATCTTATAGGCCCAGATGTCCCAATCTTCCGCTATTCGGTGGTTCATCAGGTATTCCTTAAGACCTAGGTCGTAAACTATCCGCGAATTAAAAGAAGAAAATAGTCTAAGTTCTAGAGAAGTAAAAGTTTTTAAGTATACATTATATATATATATATATATATATATATATATATATATATATATATATATATATATATATATATATATAAAAGGTAAAACGATTATTTTCAATTTTAGAACTCCTAAAAGAGTTCAAAATATTTACTACAATTAGATGATTCTTTCCTAAAATATTCGAAATAATGTTTCAGTTCAATACCTTTTTGAAACATCTTTGGAATATTATACTATTCGAAATTTTAGGGAATAAAATATTTCAATATCTAACTTAGTGCTTCTATAAAATTTTAACTATCTATGCACCTATCCTTGTACATCAATCTAATCTATTCATACTTCGAAGATTTCAAAGAATCTTTCACCAATTCCATCAAGCAAACCACACCACATTTCATATAATCAGAACATCTGATTCATTCCACAGTATTTGCATACTTTCTATAAACATATCAGGCAAGTAAGGCAAGAGACGCATTACAAATAAAATCATTCCTATGATTTAATGCATGCAAAAGCAATCTATATGCTCTTATCCCGTACTACCCATTTTAAAAATCTTTTAAAACATCTTTGAAAATAGGAACTTTTGGCTCTGAGTCCAGTTTTGTAACACCCCTAAAATCCATACACGTCTAAACTACATTGCATCGACTTTGGGAGTGTTACCGCCGCGGTGAAACGCAAGGCATATTAAAATCAAAACGTTAACAACTCCTTACTAAGAAAACTACATTGCAGCGGAAATAAAATGTTTACTTTAAACTACAACTCGGGAATCACCATGGACCCCTTTTATTCAAACCATTAACTACAAATACTAATTATTCTATAAGTTCAACAAAAACGCTTAAGAGTTTATAAACCCGAAAATATCCCCGTATGCCAAACCCATGCAACATCACCAGCATACCTAATCTGCTCCCCATTGAAGTATTAATGGTTCATCACAGGTCAACAAACAAACACAAACAACAAACAATCAGCTATGCTGAGTACGTACATAATCAGTTAAATAATACACTATGCATAATCAGAATAACAAAAACCATTCCTAAACATGATGCTACAAAAACATTAAATTCCGTTTTTACAATTTATTTGGCATCGAACGGGCACCGTCATCTGTCTAGAATCATACGGGCTACTTAATCCTTAATAGACAACTTGGTCTATTAGATGAAATGTAAATACGGTTTCGTTCCGTTCCACATCCATCACCTTAGTATGCATACCCCCAAGATCGTACGGAACCTTCCGCCTACTTGAGTTATCAAAATTTATAAGGACACTACCGTCGTCACAGTAGGCCTGCGTAGGAGTGTAGAACAAGTCCCACACTCCCCCCATTGTTCATCACTTGTAGGGAGTCCAACTACAAGTTTATTGCCAAAATCCTTTCTTAGTATTGTCCATTCATACCGCATTAAACATATAATCATTTAACATTCCTTCTTAGATACAATACTCAAATCTTTACTTCTTGTAACATCCTTGTTACACCATAGATCAAATAATACAAATCCAATCATCATGCTTATGATACGATAGAATTTCGCATAACCATGCTACATATCGATTTCCAATCACAATCATGTTACCAAACAATCTCAGCAATCACAATTGTTCCCTATCATTGTTCTAGGTTCCAATAGAATAAATCACAACCTAACATGATACTAGTAACTGCAACTGAACTGGTACGCGTACGTACCTTGTAACGAAGAATCTTCGCGGATTAATTAAACGTTCCGCTTATGAAATTGAGACCTAATCGAATAATAAAAATATTTCAGTACTAAGTCCTTGATATTATTAAAATAAAAATCAGCTTAACTAACTATGTAAAACTTAGTGTTTTGAATATTAAAATAATCAAACTTATTGTTTACACTTTCTTTTCATAAACTTTATCGAAACTAACATATTTAGGAACAAATAATAAAGTGTTTGCAACTCTGATTTCCTTTAACTTATCTTATACTAGTTCATAACCATGAAAACCTAAACTAGTATATGCAAGTATTATAAATCAGAGTTAAGAATAAAACCATCCTAAGAATTAGTAGTAATAATCAAGAATCTGATTGCTTTTAACTTATAACATGCTTTGTTTATAACCACATAACTTAAACATTTATATAAGTATTATAATAAAATCAGAATTGTGAAATAAAATCTTCATAAGAACTAATAAAACAATTGTAAATCTGATTTTTGTTAACTTTTACTATACTTTATTTACAATACAATTTAATCCAAGATCTGAATAAGAATTACAAAATCAGAATTTACAATTTGACTAAAGTAGAAAAGAAAGAGTTTTTTTTTTATAGAGGTTACCGGACCAATCTCGCCGGCGACAACCACCGGCGACGCCGCACCACTCCGGCAACACTTCACCAGCCCACGCGTGCCTCGATTCGTCGCACAGCCTCGCGAGTCTGAACGTCCCCGCGAGTCTCGAAGCCTCGCACGCCACACTCGAGGCCTCGACCTCGCTCAGCACACCACACTCGAGCCTCGACCTTGCTCAACACCGCACACAACAGCACACGCACAGCGCTTGTACACCGCACACCACCGCACGCCTACAACACTCGCACACCTCGCCTCGCACACCTCGTCTCGCACCTCGAACGCTCGCACGAACCGCGACTGACGTGCAGCACTAGCAAGCCACGCTCGACCTTCTCTGGGCAGCAGTCACGAACCACCGGCAGACACGAACCACCGGCGAGTGGAAGCCTTAGACGCAGGGGAAGTGTAACACCCCCGCCAAGCCGAACCCTTTTTCATTTAATAAAACTCGAGATGGGGGAAAATCCACGAAGGTTCGACTCAACGGGCGTGTTACCGCCGCACTTATCTCCTTGGAAATAAATGCAAGGCTACATTATTCACTAACTTACACGGACAATACTTTGATTTGACACTTTTAAAAAAAAACAATTTAATAATAGATTAATCTTTTCTGAAAATTTCGGCAGAGTTGCCTTTGTAAATTGGACAACCCAAAATGGGAAAATATTTGAAAAACCTGTTACAAATAAAATATATATACCAAATCCCAAACTCAACGCTTTCGCGGAGTACCAGCTAAAGAAAATCAGGAGCACTAATGCTCAACCAGAACTAGAAATGAAACTAAATCAATTAATTATTAAACTATTACAAAGTGGAACGTCTTCGCCTCAAAGGAAACATAAAACAATCATAGCTGTACTCTTAGCACGTAACTGCTTCTGTCTTGGAACAGATGCTTGTAACTTCAACCTCGAAACTATTGTAACACTTTGCCACCCACCAAGTGACGGGCCACAAGTAGTGACAAAACAAAACATTGACATACACATCAGCACAACGCTGAGTACTAACCCATAAAACATTCTTAAAACATGCTTTGGTGTCTACGATTCTCACGTAATCAATACATGTTCACATCATTCATAACCATATCACAACAGCATAGCAATATTCACATAATCCATACGTTCACATGTAGATATATATACAATGATTAATTACATAATTAATCTTAATTAATCCAGTTATTTAAGGAGAGGAAAGAGAACGCCAGTAAGCCGGGGTCAATCCCCTGTAACCACTTACTTCAACATTGTAGGCCGGGGTCAATCCCCTGTAACCACCTACGGATAACATTGTAGGCCGGGGTCAATCCCCTGTAACCACCTACGGATAACATAATGGCCATAATAACAGAGTCCCTAGTGTGCACATCCCTTCTACTTGGATCACAACAAGATAGAAGGAAGACAAGAATGTAATAATCAGCATAGTAACCGGGAGAACCCGTAGGGGGCGCTGAACCACTCATACAGGGCAACCTCGTTCATCATTTCCTCCGATATTTCACTTTACGTGATTAACATCTTTTAATTCACGTCATCACATAAATCATGTATACAATTACGTCATCATTGTTCAATCCAGTGTGAACATATTTCATCCATCATAATCTCAATCCATTCATAGTGATTTCAATAACTCATTTCATAAATACAACGTCACTTAAGTTCATTTATCACTGCAGATTCATAATCATTTCATAGCATCGTATCATCATAATCATCATAAAACATTTCATTTCCCGCAATCCATATGCGAAACATATCATTAATCATGGAAAGTAATCATAAGCATGTCTCATAACTTAAAGTACATTTAAGAATAACAACAGAAACATAGCAGTATTTTCGTATCTCAAATCATTTAAGAGTCATTCATACCTTCAGATAATTTCAGATTTAAACGGTATACTTAACATATTAAGAATACGTGAACATATATCATTTCTTAGTATATAATTCATAACCCGACATTCATAAGAACAAGATTCATCTTTTCATACTTTTCGATCCCTTATGAGACAGAAAGTACTATTCCATACTACATCCATATAATAAGCTTATTAGTGATATAGGTCACATATCCATATATCGTCATTAAATATCATTCAACTCTATATAGCTCTCACGATAGTCCAATGATACACTTTCTTAGCTTTCCAACTTACTAAAATATAATAATAAACCTGATGTAGTTAACAAATGTACTTTAAATGTCAAATAATACCAAGATTGTTTGAAAGTAAATATATTATCTCAATTCTAAACATAGTAAGGCTAAAAATAGCTATTCAAAACACTTCCCATGACCTTCAAGTTCATAAACATAATGAGACATGAACAAATCAAGTAAGATTTGCATTCTTCATCATCTTAATTCATCTTCAAACTCATACATCATTTCAACCTCGTGGACAAATAGTTAACTATCATATTACGCACATGTCTCCATAAAAGTGACTAAGCGATTCACTAAAACCTATCAACAAGTAGTTTGAAATCCCCTCGTCAAGTAATTTCCAATAGTCCATCTTTAGTAATTATAACATACCATAGGTTAGTCTGAATTCCATACATAGTTTAGTTTTAGACCACCCAAAAATGTCATAAGTAAGAAATATAAGTTTACTAAGAAGATAACAGAAGTTCACTTATCAATTTCATCAACTTAATCGGTTTCATCAAATCGAAGATAATCCACATCCAACTCCAATTTCCTCTAAAGACTAATATCAATCAAGTCTCACAAATTAATTTGAGGAATACCAAAAATTAGCATAGTTGTGATACTTACAACAACTCAATCAACCAAGGCATCAACAACTAGTACTCAAATTCAGAATCCATACTTTCAATATTGACTTTTAATATGAGGGAAACAAGAGGAGGAGAAGAGAGGGGTGTAGTACCTCTGCTCTACTGAGCAGGGACGAACACAGGGGAGGGGACGGAGCTCCGGCAGCGGCGGAGGAACACCGGCAGCAACAGTAGCGCAGCAACGACGACAACAACAAACAACAACAACAATGGCAGCAGCAACACAACCCAACAACAACGAGCAGCAGCAACCAACAACAACAGAATAACAACTACTACAACACCACCACGAAGAGGAGAGAGAAGATGCGAACAGAGAAGCGAAACGCAGCACCAACGCACGGGAGCAAGGAAGCTCCGACGAGCTTCAGGAACGCCGGCGAGGCGACGACGCAGGTGAGCGAGAGGCAGAGACGGGGGGGGGAACGAGAGAGAAACTGGGCTGGGGTTTTGGGGTTTCACGGGAAGAGAGGAGAGAGAGAGAAATGGGTTGAGGGTTTTGGAAGAAATATAAAAGGGGGTTTGGGGTATCAATGCCCACGAGGGACACGAGGAAGGAGAGAAATTTGGTTTCTCATTTGGGCAAATACTATTCAATTAATTGTACACGAAATCTAAAATATATTTATTGTAGAAAATAACTTGGCCATGGTCATTTTGAAAAATTTAGAATGCAATTAAACTAATAAGCGTAATTAGTAAATAATAAAATGAGATAAAAATTCGGGGTATTACATCCTACCACCCTTATAATAAGTTTCGTCCTCGAAACTTGCAATAAGTTAATCGAGAAAACAAAAATCAAATTCGTTTAGACAAAACCCATATCTCAAGCTTTCATGACTTCGTTAGATATCCAGCCTCCATTCCGCCATCAACTTTTGTATCTCTACTTCAACTCGACTCGCGAAATCGAGGAGCAAAGAAAACAAAAGGGGCAAACTTGTTGGCAATGAATTCTAACTAACTCATTTAGTGAGATCTCGTTTGAAATTCAGTTGGTTTCTCAAATCATATAAGTTTTATCAAATACATACTTTGATTAAGAACATATCATAAACAAATATAAGTCAATGCACGATACATCACACATAAACTAGTAATTAACATAGAAAATCACATATACCACATCTTTACATAAACAGATTCACATTGCACACGCAAAAGCGCAAACTCTCAAACGGCTTGGTTCATTTATACCTAACTTTTTAGCCAACCCATTAAACCTATTTAAAACCTTTACGCCATGATATGGAGATCATAACGTACCAAAATCTAACCTTAGCTCTGATACCAACTTGTAACACCCCCGCCAAGCCGAACCCTTTTTCATTTAATAAAACTCGAGATGGGGGAAAATCCACGAAGGTTCGACTCAACGGGCGTGTTACCGCCGCACTTATCTCCTTGGAAATAAATGCAAGGCTACATTATTCACTAACTTACACGGACAATACTTTGATTTGACACTTTTAAAAAAAAACAATTTAATAATAGATTAATCTTTTCTGAAAATTTCGGCAGAGTTGCCTTTGTAAATTGGACAACCCAAAATGGGAAAATATTTGAAAAACCTGTTACAAATAAAATATATATACCAAATCCCAAACTCAACGCTTTCGCGGAGTACCAGCTAAAGAAAATCAGGAGCACTAATGCTCAACCAGAACTAGAAATGAAACTAAATCAATTAATTATTAAACTATTACAAAGTGGAACGTCTTCGCCTCAAAGGAAACATAAAACAATCATAGCCGTACTCTTAGCACGTAATCGCTTCGTCTTGGAACAGATGCTTCGTAACTTCAACCCGAAACTATTGTAACACTTGCCACCCACCAAGTGACAAGGCCACGGTAGTGACAAAACAAAACATTGACATACACATCGACAACGCCGAGTACTAACCCATAAAACATTCTTAAAACATGCTTTGGTGTCTACGATTCTCACGTAATCAATACATGTTCACATCATTCATAACCATATCACAACAAAGATAGCAATATTCACATAATCCATACGTTCACATGTAGATATATATACAATGATTAATTACATAATTAATCTTAATTAATCCAGCTTATTTAAGGAGAGGAAAGAGAACGCCGAGTGTCAGGGTCAATCCCCGTAACCACTTACTTCAACATTGTAGGCCGGGGTCAATCCCCCGTAACCACCTACGGATAACATTGTAGGCGGGGTCAATCCCCGTAACCACCTACGGATAACATAATGGCCATAATAACAGAGTCCCTAGTGTGCACATCCCTTCTACTTGGATCACAACAAGATAGAAGGAAGACAAGAATGAGAATAATCGGCATAGTAACCGAGAGAACCCGTAGGGGCCGCTGAACCACTCATACGAGGCAACCTTGTTCATCATTTCCCTCCGATATTTCACTTTACGTGATTAACATCTTTTAATTCACGTCATCACATAAATCATGTATACAATTACGTCATCATTGTTCAATCCAGTGTGAACATATTTCATCCATCATAATCTCAATCCATTCATAGTGATTTCAATAACTCATTTCATAAATACAACGTCACTTAAGTTCATTTATCACCGCTTGATTCATAATCATTTCATAGCATCGTATCATCATAATCATCATAAAACATTTCATTTCCCGCAATCCATATGCGAAACATATCATTAATCATGGAAAGTAATCATAAGCATGTCTCATAACTTAAAGTACATTTAAGAATAACAACAGAAACATAGCAGTATTTTCGTATCTCAAATCATTTAAGAGTCATTCATACCTTCGTATAATTTCGTATTTAAACGGTATACTTAACATATTAAGAATACGTGAACATATATCATTTCTTAGTATATAATTCATAACCCGACATTCATAAGAACAAGATTCATCTTTTCATACTTTTCGATCCCTTATGAGACAGAAAGTACTATTCCATACTACATCCATATAATAAGCTTATTAGTGATATAGGTCACATATCCATATATCGTCATTAAATATCATTCAACTCTATATAGCTCTCACGATAGTCCAATGATACACTTTCTTAGCTTTCCAACTTACTAAAATATAATAATAAACCTGATGTAGTTAACAAATGTACTTTAAATGTCAAATAATACCAAGATTGTTTGAAAGTAAATATATTATCTCAATTCTAAACATAGTAAGGCTAAAAATAGCTATTCAAAACACTTCCCATGACCTTCAAGTTCATAAACATAATGAGACATGAACAAATCAAGTAAGATTTGCATTCTTCATCATCTTAATTCATCTTCAAACTCATACATCATTTCAACCTCGTGGACAAATAGTTAACTATCATATTACGCACATGTCTCCATAAAAGTGACTAAGCGATTCACTAAAACCTATCAACAAGTAGTTTGAAATCCCCTCGTCAAGTAATTTCCAATAGTCCATCTTTAGTAATTATAACATACCATAGGTTAGTCTGAATTCCATACATAGTTTAGTTTTAGACCACCCAAAAATGTCATAAGTAAGAAATATAAGTTTACTAAGAAGATAACAGAAGTTCACTTATCAATTTCATCAACTTAATCAGTTTCATCAAATCAGCATAATCCACATCCAACTCCAATTTCCTCTAAAGACTAATATCAATCAAGTCTCACAAATTAATTTGAGGAATACCAAAAATTAGCATAGTTGTGATACTTACAACAACTCAATCAACCAAGGCATCAACAACTAGTACTCAAATTCAGAATCCATACTTTCAATATTGACTTTTAATATGAGGGAAACAAGAGGAGGAGAAGAGAGGGGTGTAGTACCTCTGCTCTACTGAGCAGGGACGAACACGAGGGGGGGACGGAGCTCCGGCGGCGGCGGAGGAACACCGCAGCAACGAATAGCGCGCAAAGAACGACGACAACAACAAACAACAACAACAATGGCAAGAAGCAACACAACCCAACAACAACGAGCAGGCAGAACCAACAACAACGGAATAACAACTACTACAACACCACCACGAAGAGGAGAGAGAAGATGCGAACAGAGAAGCGAAACGCAGCACCAACGCACGGGAGCAAGGAAGCTCCGACGAGCTTCAGGAACGCCGGCGAGGCGACGACGCAGGTGAGCGAGAGGCAGAGACGGGGGGGGAACGAGAGAGAAACTGGGCTGGGGTTTTGGGGTTTCACGGGAAGAGAGGAGAGAGAGAGAAATGGGTTGAGGGTTTTGGAAGAAATATAAAAGGGGGTTTGGGGTATCAATGCCCACGAGGGACACGAGGAAGGAGAGAAATTTGGTTTCTCATTTGGGCAAATACTATTCAATTAATTGTACACGAAATCTAAAATATATTTATTGTAGAAAATAACTTGGCCATGGTCATTTTGAAAAATTTAGAATGCAATTAAACTAATAAGCGTAATTAGTAAATAATAAAATGAGATAAAAATTCGGGGTATTACAGGAAGGAGAGAGACAAGTAGTGCAGGAGGAAGGAGAAGAAAGAAAATAACGTAGGAGAGGAGAAAGAAGGAGGAGAGAGAAAATCCTTGGGGTAAAAAAAACGACTGATTAAAGTAGTGAATAGGGTTTTGTTTCTCTTCTTTATTTTATACCATGTGAAACCTATGTTTAATAGGACTTGTTTTCCAAATCAAATTCTTATTTCTTATTTTATTTATTTGGAAAACAAAACAAAACCGAATTATAATATAATTATAAAAATACTTTCAACTTTATTCTTTATATTTTCTTATTTATAAAAGAATAACTCCCAAAAATACGGAGTATTACAGATACTTTCAGAAACACTTTATCACTTATTTCGAACTCATCTTCCCTTCGCTTCAAATCGGCATAACTCTTTTGCCTATCTTGAGCAGCTTGAATTCTAGCCTGAATCAACTTCACATTCTTGACAGTCTCCTCAATGAATTTTGTCACCAATACTATGTTCTCACTAAAATCATTCCAACAAATGGGAGTTCTACACTTCCTTCCATATAACGCCTCAAAAGGTGCCATCTTAATACTCGCATGATAGCTATTGTTGTATGAAAACTCAATCAAATCTAATTGGTCTTCCCAACTACCCTGAAAATCAATAGCACAGGCTCTCAACATATCTTCCATAGTTTGATTAGTCCTCTCAGTCTGGTCATCGGTCGCAGGGTGAAAGGCAGTACTCATTTTCAATGTTGTCCCAAGATTTAACTGGACCTTTTGCCAAAATTTCGAAAGGAATCTCGAATCACGATCTGAAATAATATCGGATGGAACCCCATGCAATCTCACTACATGCTTAACATACGTCTTCGCAAGTTGCTTCTTCTTCCATGTCTCCTTGATTGGAATGAACACGGCCGACTTCATCAGACGGTCCACAATAACCCAAATAGTATCATTGCCATTCCTTGTCTTAGGCAAAGCAGTCACAAAATCCATTGAAATGGAATCCCACTTCCATCCAGGAACCTCTAAGGATTGAACCTTCCCCATGGGTCTCTTATGATCTATCTTGACTTTCTGACAGGTTAGACACTTAGACACGAACTCGGCAACCTCACGCTTCATGTTTGGCCACCAATAGATCTGCTTAAGGTCCTTATACAGGTTGTCACCCCCAGGGTGCACAGAATACGGAGTATTATGGCCCTCATCCATAAGACGTCTCTTTAGCTCATCACATTTTTGTGGTACACACCACCTCCCCTTGAACCTCAGACTACCATCATCATGAATCTTGAAATCAACTTCCTTTCCTTGGCCCATCTTTTCCTTAATCTTCTCTAGGTGCTCATCCCCAACTTGACCCTCTTTGATCTCGTCGAAAATTAACAACCCCAATGATAAGGCACTCAATCTTGCCTCGATCTCCCCAAGATTTAAGATTTATAGGCTAAGTCTTTGCATATCTCGCCACAACTCCTCAGGAACTATCAAGGCGTTCATGCTATGACTCGATTTTCTACTCAACGCATCAGGAACTACATTTGCTTTCCCCTCATGATATTGGATGTCTAAGTCATAATCCTTTATCAACTCTAACCATCTTCTCAGCCTCATATTGAGGTCTTTCTGGGTGAAAATATACTTCAAACTTTTATGGTCGGTAAAGATCTTACAGGTTACCCCATACAGGTAGTGTCTCCAAATCTTCAAGGCAAATACAATAGCAGCTAACTCTAGATCATGCGTATGGTAATTAGCCTCATAAGGTTTCAACTGACGCGACGCATACGCGATCACCTTTCCATTCTGCTGTAACACACATCCCAAACCATTCTTTGAAGCATCACTATACACCTCAAATCCCTCATTCTCATCAGGCAGGGTTAAAACAGGTGCGGAAGTCAAACGTTCTTTTAAAATCGAAAAGCTTCCTCACACTTCTCACTCCACTCGAATTTTGACTCCTTTTTCATCAAGTGGTCATCGGCCTCGTTATCTTCGAGAAATCTCTCACAAATCTCCTATAATAGCCAACTAGACCTAGGAAACTTCGGATATCAGACACATTCTTTGGAGTTGGCCACTCACTCACAACTTGAAATTTAGCGGGATCTACGGATACTCCTTCCTTAGACACATAGTGACCCCAAAAATGCTACTTTCGCAAACGAAACTCACACTTAGAGAACTTGGCATACAATTGATTCCTCCTAAGCGTCTCCAATATAATCCTCAAGTGCTCATCATGCTCTTTTTCATTCTTCGAATAGATCGAATATCATCAATGAATACAACCACGAACTTATCTAAGAACTCATGGAAAATCCTATTCATCAAGTCCATAAATATGGCAAGTGCATTGGTTAACCCAAAAGGCATTACAGTGAACTCATAGTGACCATAACGAGTCCTAAACGCAGTCTTAGGTATATCCTTATCGCCTACCCTCAACCGGGTGATACCCCGAACGCAAATCAATCTTCGAGAACACACTCGCTCCATTCAATTGATCGAATAGGTCATCCATCCTAGGCAAAGGATATTTGTTCTTGATGGTTACATTATTCAATTCCCTATAATCGATACACAACCTCATACTCCCATCTTTCTTCTTAACAAACAACACGGGAGCTCCCCAAGGTGATGCACTAGGCCTAATATAACCCTTATCGAACGGCTCTTTGCAATCGCGTCTTCAATTCACTCATCTCCGGGAGGTGCCATTCTATAGGGTGCTTTAGATATAGGTGTAGTTCCAGGAACTAAGTCTATGGTGAACTCAACAGCTCTAGCAGGCGGCATACCCAAAATCTCACTCAAAAACAAATCCATGAACTCATTCACGATTGGAACATCCTCGATCTTCACTCCAACTTCTTTACTCACATCTTGCACACTACGTAAAAAATAGCTCACACCCCTTCTTCATCAACTTCTTCACTTGCATCGCGAAATAACCCCAAAGTTCTTGGACTTTCCAAAACGTCTATACGAGGTCAACTTCCCCAAAGGGCTTCTCAACACTACTTTCTGAGCTTCACAGTCTATCTTGGCCTTGTAGAAACCTAACCAATTCATCCCACGAATGACATTTGGGTCTCCCAAATTGAATTCTATCAAATCAGAAGGAAACACACAATCTCCTATCTTCAGAGGCAAATCTTTAAACAACTTGGTACACCTTACGATCTCTCCAGTAGGTATACTAATAGGCAAATTAATTACTTCAAAGTTTGCCAACCCTAAACTTTTAATAACCGGACGACGAAACAAACAAATAGGTCGCTAGATCCCCTTTACGCCTCTACCCGGGGTGGTTATTACCGCACTTCTTACAGGTGGTACACTCTCTCGGATTGACCCTTATTATTGTAGCCTCGATTATTCCTCCCTTGGAAATTCCCATTCCCATTTATGCTCTTCTTGAAATTCCCTTGATTTCCCCCAGCATTGAAATCCTTTCTTTTCTCACCCACTACAACATTCTTCTTGTCACGCCTCAATCGAAGACCATAAATGTGGGTGGCTCTCCCCATACACAATATCTATGGATGAAAAGTTTCACCACCTAACCTCAGGTCCTCAGCTGGATTTCCTCAGTCAAACCTTGCTCAAACCTT